>DWQT01002024.1:0-15115 GCA_018244895.1 Myscelus amystis hages | reverse complement strand
CATGGGCGGCAGTAGCCACTTACCATCAGGTGGACTGCATGCTCGTCTTCTACTTCCATACTATAAAAAAAAAACTCCAGGTTAACAGAGCGCTTAATTTTTTTTTTTTAATACGATAACATTTTAATAGGGTTGTGTATTATTTTACGTTGAAATCAACTAGACGAGGTGTCGGGGGGACACTTTCGTATTCAATCGGTCGGAACAAGCGCCATCGAGTACCGAAGCTCTTAAACTTCGTTGAACTTCAGCCGAAGTTGTTGTCGACCTATTAAAATTTGACAACAAAGATGGAGCCTTCTGTTTGAACACACAAAAGGATAATTCGGGCCCTTGTCTCTTTTGAAATTGGGAAAACTTTGAAAAAAAAAATATTTACACTCGCTATTAAAATATTTTGACTGAGTTCCGATATGTTTTCTTTGTGCTTTCTTGACACAGATGACCAATTATCATTAATGAATCATTAATTTGCAACTGTTTTCTTTGTTTTTTCATTCAACGCTTAATATAATAGCGCGTTTTGTATCTAATTGAAGTTCAAAACATTGTGTTCAAAACGGTATAAATAGGCAAAAACAAACCTAAGCTTTGAACGTTATATCTTAAAATCTTAATATCTTAATATTTCAGAACAATTCCACACACGGCTATCCGATTCCAAATTAGGCAATTTAATGCCTGTATTATGGTAACCGGACAGCTGATAAACTTATATGTATGTACATATTCTATAATACTTATAGAATATGTATATACATATACATATGTAGATACTTTTATTACTAGTCCAGTCAATTTAGACATTGACCCTTGCATAAATTCCCAGAATTACCATTATGAATGTATTATTCACGTAGACCAATAGTTTTACTTATATTATAAGCCCAATGATGTCGTAGGCAGCTTAGTCATGCTTATTATGGACAATACAGAGATATACAATTTTGTTATCGTTTTCTCTCAAAAATGGTTGGTGTTATGAAAAAAAGTGCAAGGACATTTTTTGTAGATAATTGAATGATCTACAATTGTGTCTAACAAATTTTTATCATAAAACTAACCGTTTCGCTGAAAAATTTAAAAAACCCATTATTGCAACCTTTGACCTTGAATATTTTTTTTGCAGACATGGGATCTATGGGGACTTTTCACAACTTCATAACAATGGTGTCCCTAACATCTATGCAAATTTTCAGCTTTCTGGGAATTAGTGCAAGGTTACCCCCATTTTTCAGCTAAATTGACCGGACTATACGGCCAGACACAGAACAAACAAATGTGCTCATCGCACAAATGTTTGGCCCGGGTGGGAATCGTACACGACCTCTGGTTTTGCGGTCAGGGTCTCTAGCCACTCGATCACGGGACCAGATAATGATGGTACTGAGTAAATATTCTGTATACTTCTAGGGGTTTGGATGTGGTGTCCATCAGACAGCTGGTGGTGCTTCTCCGGCTGCTGTCGAGGCAGGGTCGGACCATCGTCTGCACCGTCCATCAGCCCTCCGCATCACTCTTCTCACTCTTCGATCGCGTGTACGTGCTGGCCCACGGACTGTGCTGTTATCAGGTAAGAAGCAAGTTAAAACCATTACCAAGTAACTTGGCGTAATATCGTCGACTTAATAGAAAATTGACATATTTCAAAATTTTTGGAAAATGAGATTATTACATAAAACATAAGAATGTTTATAGAATACTCGTTTTATGTAATAATCTCATTTTCCAAAAATATTGAAATATGTCATTTTTCTATTTAGTCAACGATATCAAGATTGATTTATGTAATTGTTGCCGTGCTTAAATCAATTTGAATCCGTTCATTTTTATTGTGAACCGTCCTTTTATTCATTTATTCATCCGCACTTCATTGTACCATTTAAAAGTGATTATAGTATTAGTATTAGTAATTATAGTTGTAATTCAAATTGTACTTCCTCAATTTGTACGCCCTAAAAGGCGAAATATGGATTGAAAGAATAATTCGGCAACATCTTTAAATGTACCCACATTTGTGCAAATAAACATCTTTGTCTTTTAATAAGTTGGACAAAGGATGGAATAAATTCGAATTCAAATTGTTTTATTCATTGTAAGATATATTGTAGGTACGTTTATACTCACACAATGAAGGTCATACATGTTTTAGTCATCGTACATTCGCATCGCATAGCCTTTCTTGTGCGTGAACGACATTTTTTTACTTATTATTGTTTATATAAAACTGCTTATACATAGATTTTTGTTAAGTAGTCTGTATGCGTTTTTCTAACGGAGTTATAGTGTACAGTGTATAGTGTACAGGATTGTAGTGTATAGTGTACAGTGTACAGGAGTTATAGTGTATAGTGTAAAGAAATAAAGAGTGTGTACAATTAGCCTAATCGCCAGGTGTCGTATTATGTCTTTAGGGTCCAGGCGCTAAGGTATTTATTATACAGATCCACCAATGCATTCAATGCAAGCGACAAAATATAATTATTCGTTTTCTGGTCCTTTCATAAAATCGATTCAATAAATTTGCACAATTCTTAGTGGTTATAGCTGCTTGTGATCTATATAACTATTATTCAATACTTTTAGTGTTTGTATTCGTTTTTTAGTTTCTTTCACAAAAAACCGCGATTTCATACGTAGATTCAGACACATTTATATCTATGATAGCTGATCCTTTGCCCCTGATCTCTTTTTAATGGCATCTCCGATATTCGAAATATAAATTTATCTGCTGAATATTTTTGAGATGAGTATATTTATCATACAGCAGTACCCTTGCCAGTAAAATGCAGTATGATGCAGTATTTATGTACAGAGATGGATATTGCTAATAAAAGCAAAAGCCTATATTGGTTAATACGATAATTATTATTAGTTATGTCAATTTTTTTAATCAAAACTATTCTACTCGCTTCAATTAGGGTTTTTTTAAGATATCGCAGGGTGAATCGGGATAAAGGTGATTGTAGTTTTGATGTTTTATTCAAAGAGGACATCAATTTATATTCTCACTTAAGGAAACATGCAAATTTTTAATAGGCTTTCAAGCAGGACATTTTTCGTCAAAGAAAAAGTTTAAAACAACCGTATGCCATCACACATTGAAAACCGCATCGCGATTTTGTTTAAAAAGTATATTTGTGTTTCCCTTCGTTCGAACTGTGTATTGAAAAACATTGATTGTTTATTAATAATTTCTTAAGAAGTTGAAACATTTTCAGATAGGTACCGCAAAATGTAATATTGTTAAGGTCCGTCTTTTGTGTTCACTGGTTTAATTTTAACTAGCAATAAAGGCGCTCGTTTGCTCGCCTAAATGTAAATTAATTACATTTTGGTACATTGCGCGATTCTTGAACAAAGATCCTAAAACGCTGTAAATTATTTCCTTCCAAAGGAAACTCATTACAGTCTTAAACAAGTCCAAGTTGAACGTTAGGGTTGGGCTACAGTATGTTGCGAAACACTTTACTGCTTACTGCAGTCACTTTACTGTAGTCTTTGGTCTTTGGTCTCCCACGAGACCAAAATCGTCCTACAATTGCATTGTGTATATTTTTTTATACCATCAGCCAGTACTTTTTTTATACACCTTTCTAAGACGAGATGCTCCTACCACCTTACTTCCCCGTCAGCGATTTGTCGTGTTAGTATTAGTAGTTAGTATTAGTATAGTTAGTATTAGTAGTATTATTAATATTAATAATAAAGACACAGTGTAAATAATATATTTTTTATTTGTTGTACGGTTAGTATGGTAGTAGTATGTTAGTTAGTTCGTTCTTTTCAAATACTCTTTGATTAAACAGTCCGGTGGCGGTATTTATTTTTTTCTTTTTGAAAACATTTTGTTCGTAGGTCAAACCAAAATACTAGTCACTACACCAACCAGTGTGAGTAGCTTTCCACGCCGCCTTACTCATAATGCTTATCAAATTTAACACACAGCACACATTGACTCTAATACATCTTCGCGTTTATTTGTATTATACGCCAAGCAGCGAAGTGAGCAAATTGACGTGGAATCTGTTTCGCCGAGAAACTCATTATAATCCTGATAATAAATAACTTCCCGTCAACAAGGCAGTTCATTTCTAATTAACGGTAAAAACACGCTGCTAAGTACATTGTCTTTTTAAATGACGTTTAACGGACAACACGTTTACGATGATTAATTTATAAAAATCGTAATTAAAAAAAAATTAAAACCGAACCAATAATCATTGAATTGGTTGTCAAAATCTTGGGGAATCTAAATTTTTGTTATCTTAATGTCATACGATTTGTAATAATAACAGAAAAGTAGCGAACTCGTACATAAGTATTTACATAAGCGCACCAGTTGATATGAAGTATATACTTCACTATATTTACATATTATAATACCTTCGTAAACGCAAGTTTTGAAGAGGTTTGTTGTTTTCACGGGTCGTAAATATACTACCTAATATTAAAACCAAAATACAATTTACGTACAATATGAAATAATTATAGCACTTTTTTTCTTTTATAAACATATTTACTAAACATATCTATAAGCCGGTAAGGTGCGTATTAACCTTATTATTTAAGAAATCGAGTTGAGTTAAATATTACCCAAAATCGTTATTTGGCTGACTCTTTAACTTACCGATTAATCGGTAAAAATAGCGGTCAGCGTTTCTCAAACAATTTTGGTTGAAACTAAAATAAAAATATTTCGCAACAAACGTAAATTCTGTTCTGAACTCGTTCTATTATTAACTCTCAATCATATTATACGTTATGCAGTATATACATTCTGTGATCGAAAAATACTTTTACATTGAAAAATAAGTTGAGAAGCGCTGGGATATTTCGTTGGACATTTTCCGGTGATTCGGTCGAGTTCCATCGTCTGCTGGTGGAAAATCCGAATATGACGCGCCGTGAAGCGCGATGTCCATTTCGTTTAAAATATCTCGAAATCCTTTGCGGCGGAAGCAATTGTCATATTGTGAAAAAATCCAATACATTTTTAACGATTTCACTACTGAAAAATATCTCGCTATGCAATAAACATACGTTTTATAACATTAAGCTCGTAGATATCCGTTTATACGAGATATCTAGGTAAAAGGCATTGTAACCAGCGCCATTAGTCAGTAATATAAGAAAACCCCTATAGCAACCGAGCTTTTGAATACAATAGATACGATTTCTTAATTACATACAAAAAGGTGACCCTTGAGCGGACACAAATGCAGGAAATTCAATAGACAATAACTAAAGTAAATCTATTATCTATTGCTATAGTACATAAATAAGTCAGCTGTCCGTGTCTTTCGAATTTCGAAATTCGAATCGAACCAAATTAAGACTAAGTTTAGTAGGTATATATACATGGTATAGTGTACCTATGTAGCGTTAATCTTAAGTTTATAGTCCAAACAATAAAACAGAGTCCAAGAAAAACATTTATCTCTGCGATATGCGCGTACATTTCAAGATTAGGTATACAGGATTTTAAATCCATTTACGCTTTACAAGCTAAAACGATTTACAAATTTTAAATAATAAGCAGCTATAGCTCAGTGGTTTGAAATCGAGTCTCTCACTCCGGTGGCATCTGGGTTGGAACCCATCCGCACACGCGGATGAAAGTACCTAATATTACATCAGAAACTACTTATTATGGTACAATCGTTCCGATATACGCAACACTTTGAAATCATCAAATAAAATATCTTGTTAACCCAAAACAAACTTCAAAGTGAACTTCTAACAGCACGGTCTCACCTTAAATGGGGATTCGAGCTGAAGTTGGCGAGCTTACTCGTACGTAACGCAGTGTAACATGGTCCAACTGTAACAAAGTAACCCTCCGGTAACAAAGTTTGATTGTCTCGGGAGCAGCTAATTAACTGAACCGAGCGCCACCGAACATGCCAATCAAAAAGTTCCCAACCCAAATATTTATTAATTTAAATCGCAATCTCGTTCTCTCAAGATTTATTTTGAATTTGGAATATTAAATCTCCGATCGGTGGTATCAAATCGGGATTTCCAAATGGAATTTCCCTTCCAATATTAACAAAAATCACTTGTAATTCTATGAATATATCAACTTAAGAAATTAGTAACAAAAGTAATCATTATGTAAGAACATTCTCCCAACCAATGCACGTAATTATTCAAGTTACCCAAACGGAACCTCTTAGAAACTAAAACGTTATCATCTACTCTGAGACTAGTATATTAATTGAAACGCTTAACTCGGATCCTGGCGTATAACGGAACGTATGACGGAAGTACATAGATCTATTGACGAAGATGTGTAAGCTATTTTTGATAATAGAAGTGAAACATTAATAAGCACTTGACGCTAAATGGTCGTAGCAGATCATAACCATCGGTATTCAGTCTATCTATGGTCCAAAGGATCTAAGCTAGAATGCCTCATGTTTCCAGCATACAAAACCTAAACACGTACAATCACAGCTTTAAACACAATACAAAATATAGTAAAACTCTATCCAATGTAACTTTTAGTTGAACTGTGTGCAGTCTAAGGACTGTGCAATAAGTTATTGCCTTGAATGCTATAATTAATTGTAAAGAAAGTAGCAATGGAAAATCACGAGAACTAGCATTAGAACCTTTTAATAATCCACATTAATACAAGCACGTGGTAGAACTACTGAAGAAAACGAATTTCTTTGCAAAATTAGATAGGTTAGTGTAAGCGTATTTCTTCACAAGTTCCGTGTGGTTTTGCAAAGACTTATTTATTACGGTTTAAAGTAATCGCTGAAACTTTTTCAATATTCTACTGCTGTTACATATAATTAAAGAGTACCACGGGTGTCTGGATTCAGACCCAAACCCTTGGAGTGAGAGACTGAAATCCTAAGCATTTCAGAACGTTCTTAAAGGTAAAAAAATTTCACCATTTGCCAAACCTGCACACATTGACGAAAGGAATATTTAATTAAATTTGAAAGAGATATAACAAAAATGTTCCAATAATATACAAAAGCTTTTGAAACCACTTACACGAATGTCAAATAGGAATCCCATTCGATTCCTTATCAATCAGGCAACTGATCCCATGTAAAGACCCCGCACGAAAACGTCGCATGGTTTACTTAGAAATCAATTTCACTAGTGATTCTTTTCAAATTCAAATCAACGAACAGTTAGATCTAAGACTAGAAGAAACACAATTCCAGAATCTGGTTTCTCGTCTGGTAAACAGAAGGTTTTTAATAATAATACAGTCAAGATAGGACAAAATAATATTGGGGGTTGTAGTAACCTAGTATTTGGTCAGCAATAAACCTCGGATACTGCTAGTGTTGTGGTGTCACGTTTTCGCACGGTACGTCACGTTTGACACCGTGTCGCCCGTTCCTATTCTATTCCCGTTATATTATGACGTTTAGGTGAAAACGTGATACAATGTTAGCTTTATACAGCCACTGATAGGAATTGATATAGAATCTGCAATAATAGGTACTAGGCGTCATATAAAAGTAAAATCTTTTTGCATCTACATAAACCTCCATGCACGGATGAAGAAACTCCGTCACTACAATAGCCACAAATGGAGGGAAAACTAGTTTTTTTTAATAAATACTATCAATAAAATATTTTTCAGTTTAAGTTGACTTAATTCGCAGATAGTTTTAAAAAACATGGGATTCGTAAATTTAAGTCCAGCTTAACAAAAACAAAATATGTAACAATTTTCATAATTTTGACGTTTATACTAAATGTAAAATACAAAATGGAAACCACAAGAATACAAAAGACGCAAACGAACAATTAGAGTGTAACACAAAAGAACCTTAGCGTTCAAAGACTACCGCATTGCATTTTGCAATTATTATTTTTAGCGAGAATTTTCCTTTTACACTACAAACGCTCTCAGAGAAATTTTGAAATTAAACTGACGGATATTATGTTCTCGTAGAATACTGATTCCTAATTTCTGCTTTAGTATATATTATCTAGGAATACCTACACCGAAATAAAAATGAAGTGTCCGTCTGTAATTTCAAAATAACTGTGTTTTCTTAAGTGTTTATAATTATTTACACGACAATAAAACGCAAACAAACTTTTTGAAATTTTTCTCTGTCTGTACGAACCAAACTCTGAATCGACTGAACCGATTTTAATGGGACTTTTACTAGGAAATAGACTTTTTATCTCGAAACTTCCATGAGAATCAGGATTTGGGCGAGTTACACCGCGGGGCACTGCTTGCAAATTAATAAACAACTTTGCGACAATGATATAACAATGAAGATTAAAAATAACTCGTGATTTGCTACTACCAGTCCAATAATATTATCCAAAGATATACATACATACATTGTTTTCTAGGGTGCGGCCCCTCTTCTGGTGCCGTTCATGTCCGAAGTGGGCCACATTTGCCCAACCAC
The DNA here is from genome assembly GCA_018244895.1 of Myscelus amystis hages. NCBI lineage: Eukaryota > Metazoa > Arthropoda > Insecta > Lepidoptera > Hesperiidae > Myscelus > Myscelus amystis. Next base: position 6,707 of record DWQT01002024.1, on the reverse strand, counting down.
CTACAATCCAGCAGACTATGTCCTGGAAACCGTCAACGGAAACACCGAAGCAGCGGCACAGATGTCGGAGCTTTGCAGCAATGGAAAACTGTCGCGGAAACTGGAACCGATCACTGTCATAGGGAGACGGTAAGAGAAAGAATTAAGTAGAACATAATTCTTAAGTAGAACACTCATCTGAAGAATAAACACTATTCAGTGATTTATAATATGGACGTGATTGATAAATGTAGACGAAGAACGTCAGCTTTGTAAGTACTGAGATATTGGGTATTGAGCTTCATGCCTATCCCGTTATGGACCATTATGACATAATAATAATAACATATTGGGACAATGCCCAACGTACATATATGCCTTTGAATTATTTTAATCGTTTGCAAACATATGAACGTACCAATAAATCTACATTCTGAATTAAAAATCAATCACTCGTTTTATTTGCTAAATTCAATTTACACGGGTGTTACAATTTAAAATCCCTTCCAATAAACACGTAGACGTTTCGTCCATTCGTATGTATTTCCTCCGCTATACCTATTTCTACCCTCGTACTGTTAAAAATATCCGATATTTTTTTGGAAATGTACATCTGATATTTTACAGAAAACCCGTGCTTCATTCAGACGACTCCATTCAAAGGATATTCGTGGAACATATCACAAAAGAACAGACACAGAAGATGGAATTCCCAACAACATTCTTCACTCAATTTAGAATATTAACGAAACGTATGTTCATGCAGAGCAAACGGAATTTAGTGAGTTTTTGAAAGTTTTGTTTGCGAAAGGAGAAATTCAATAACTTTCATATCGTCTTTCCCGCGAGCATAATCGATTTTATTGTATGAAACATAAAACTGTATTCGAAGTAACATGAAGTACTAGATGGCGATACGAATTAGCATTATAAGTAGGTAATCCAGTTAACAATGGCAACGAGTACTTACGTACTTATACTTGGCTATAGCTGAACTTAGAATTTTAGTCTTATGCATTATCTTAGATCGAAGTTGTTGCTTTGACTATTATTGAAGCGTCAACATCACTCACATTAACGTTAAAGGAAAATATCGCGAGGAAACATTGAGATAAAAGTTTTACATAAGGCGCCCTAAGTTGCTTGTTAGTCAACGAACGATATCAGTCTCAAAAAATATATTAAACTAACGTTGCTTTGCTATATAAATTATAATTAACACCCCCCGCAAGCCCCCTTACAGGTGGAAGTTAGTAAAATCCATTCATAGCTGAACTCTACTCGCCGAAAGGAATATTCCTACCAAATTCAAGTGTCTAGGTCTTGCGGTTCCAGATATATCGTGACGAGTAAATATATCGCTGTAAATCTCCTATTATATGGATAATTAAATAGCCAAATTTTTTCAGGTTAGCTTATGGATACAACTAATTCACCACGTGGTTTCTGCTCTGTTGCTGGGCGGAGTTTTCTTCGACGTGGGCAATGACGGCAAGGAACCGGTGGTAAACTTCAAATTCTGCCTCAGCTGTGTCGTTTTCTTCATGTACACATACGTCATGGTTCCTGTTCTGATCTGTGAGTTCATTTATCATTGTGAATAACCAAATCAAGAGTCTCCGAAACCGGCGTGTAAGCATGAAGAGAGTGATGGATGTGAATGAAGAACGGAAGGTTTGTAAGGACAGAGATATTTGGCACTCGGTGCGCCCTGCCTACCCCGTTAGAGACCTGGAGTATATTTAAAAAAAATTGACAGCGAAAAAACAAATTTTGCTTAATCAAAATACATTTCGTCTACAATTCTAATTTTTAGTGTTGAAAATTTTATCAATATACAATGTATCTATGAAAAGTATGTTGCTTCAAAAAAAACTATAACGTCTCGCCGATATAAGAATCTGGGCAATCGTCCGTAGAGGATGATCTTTATAAAAATATCTCGGCGACATTTACATACATAACTGGTTCCACATTGCATATTAGATCCACGACGGCCTTGCTTCGTTCATTTCAAGCGGAAATATTCAACAAAATATGCATAACAAAAAGTTCTCGTAGATTTCTTCCGGTAAAGCTATATTCCCCCACGACATTAAGGAATTTTTTGTAGCATTTTACGTCACTGATTACATTGTGTTGTGGCTTATTGAATTGACTGGCTTTTGCTTTAGACTTTGTCCCAGAAAAACTAAGTTTGCGGATAAAAATTTAATGTTTTGTTTCATTTCGGTGTGTTCCTTTGGTGCTAGGAAAAAAGTAACCAAATCAAAATATCGTCACTACAATCAAATTATAGCTTCATAAGACTCGCTAAGTAGCGCTTACTATGGATATTAACATAAAGACACGTAGGAAAACTCCCAAATAGAATAAAAATGCAAAACAAGCAATGCAAATGACGTTTATTAGTAACTTCCTACTTTAAAATTAGTTGCACAAAATTTATGATAACACAAAATAAAGCAGCCCAAAAAAATAACACGGAATAAAATAATTAACAAAAAATTTAATTCCAGTTCCAATGGAGTTGCGGATATTACGTAGAGAATACTATAACCGTTGGTACAGCCTGAAGGCTTACTACGCAGCCCTCACCTTCTCAACTCTACCACTCATGGTAAATATGTATACATTTTTACCTTACTTTTATAAACCTAAGAGTGTCCTACATTAAAAAGTAATACTTAACAACTTGAAAGTGTGAAATTGGCACGAAGTTCCTTATTGCGCGTTGCAAAGGGAGCTAAACGGAAAAGAAACAGACGAAAAATTCAGACGGAAGTTATGTTGCCCGACACACTTGTGTTGACAATTAAAAGAAATAAAATTTTACTACAATTCCTTCACTAATTAATCGAAAGGAACTTCGTTCCATCCGGGTGTCCCTTGGCACCTCTCTTGTGTTTTACGAGTATTTGTAAAAAACGGTCCGACATTTCGTGTCTGAACGTTCATTCAAAGTAAGTTCACGATTCTGAGCGAGAAATGTCAAAACGAGCCTCTCATTTTTTGACGACTAATAAGTTCAAGTTAATATTTACCAACGACGATCAACATATACTTTTTAGTAACTACTTCTTTTGTTTATATTTTAATATTATAAACGAAATCCTTTTCTTTGTTCCAGTTTGTCTTAGGAATGGCCTTTATCGTTATAACTTACGTAATGTCCGGCCAGCTTCTAGAATGGGATCGGTTTTTAATGTTCTCAATCAACGGACTGCTCATCGCTCTTTGTTCTGAGGGCTTCGGACTAGTCGTGGGCGTTATTTTTAACGTAACGGTGAGTAAAAACTTTTTAGTTTTAACTTAAGAACTGGTGACGCAATTTTAATTGAATCGACTGAGTTCTACATACTCGTGCTGGCCGGTTGTAGCCCATGTACATCCCACTGCTGGGCACGAGTATTTTCACCAATTGTTGGGAGTCCTGAAGTATCCTCAACCACGATGCTCCAGAGAGAATTAGCACATCCGTTTGTCTTAGTTCCACTTAGGCGAGAAGTTGTAATTTAATCAGGATTGGCTTCATACGATACCGTAACCGAATTCAAAAACAACTCTCAACTGGAGTCCGTATAATTAAATTCAAATGAAACTAGAAAGTTCGACTGCACGTTCGTGAAAATTTACCTTACCGTGCACCGCCATCTGTTGAGATAGCAGAGAACTTACAAACATTTTTGTTTCAGAACGGTTCCATTGTAGCCCCAGCGACGGTAGCACCACTTCTCGCTTTATCCTGTTATGGAATGGGCTTTGGACCCTACATAGAAGCAATTATGAACGGTTTAATGTCCCTATCGTATTTACGATACGCAGTCACCGGATTTTGCTTAGCCTTATACGAAAATCGTCCTCTAATGAACTGTGATACTGACTTTTGTCTGTACGCAGATCCTAAACTCCTATTACGAGATCTTGGCATGACAAACGTGACATTTACCATGCAAATTGTGTTTTTACTCGCATTTACAGCTTTACACAGAGTAGGTGCGTATTTGGCACTCCGATATCAACTCACAGCGGAGTATTCAAATAAGTTAATGACTTACATAAGTAAATTCCTAAAACATAGATAGCGAATCATCGGTATGCGAATTGTAGAATGTTATTTGTTACTTTTGAGGGTACCTGTTAATTATCTTTCAATTAGTACCTATTATTCGGTTGAGTTTGCGTTATTGATTTAGATCATAATATAAAATTGCATTTTTCTTGTGTATTTTATAGTTGATTTTGCATAGGTTAGCCGTGATTGGTTTTAATTTCACATTCCACGATTAAATCTGATAATTCTTTACATTGCGAATGGAACGGAGTTGAGAATCATTTGTAGATAATATCATGTAGAAACATAATATTTCCAGGAAATATTTATTAGTAACAGTTACATTAAATATCTATAGACAACAATAGTAAAACTTATGCCTGTCTATTATACTTAAATTAGTTTTGGTTTTTCGTTTGTCTGACAAAAGTTGTCCTACCCTGACAAATTTACAGGTACGGGTATATAAATATTAATTTGGTTGATGAAAAAGTTCTTTATATATGCATAAACCAGAAAAATGTATTTTCTAATTTATGTGTTAGGGTAATATTTATTAAAATAAATTTAATATTCACCTACTTACTCGAATAAACACAATGTAGGTGAAGAGAAATAATTATAAACGTCTAAGATAAACATCGTTATTATCAATGTTACAGTGCGTAACTTGTAGAATGTAGGTAGATACAATTTAAATAATCATTTTTCTGTGATAAGTAGCATTAGTATCTCATATCACAATTCGGTTAATGTTTTTAAAAAATCGCAATATTTAACAAAAAATGTATCACAGAATGACCCATAGTTTTATATTGTTACGATTTAAGTGTTTTAGTGCCATCGAATTTGTAATCGTCTTTGGAGACATTTTATATAATGAATAAGCCAATACAGGCATTTTCTATTGCGACGTACGTATCGAATAATAACGGCAAGTAATAAATATTTTGAATTTTTGGTCTCTGCATAGTGAATTATTCCAAACCGCTCCATGCCTTGATGGCACTGTTACATAACATTATTGCTCAATATCTAGGGGTGATATAATAGGTTTAGTGTGATATGGTCAAGAAAAAAACTCTACCAACTATTCAATGTTTTGTTATGTAATTAGCAATAAAGTGTACTTTAGAGTAATTTGCAGTTTCTATTCGTGTACCTATAAATCCTTTGCGAAACCAAATTTAACTTGAACATTAAGTACAAACTAATAAATTTACAAATAAACATTTCATTTTCCTCATGAATACGTGGATACCTTTCTATCGTTATCTCAAGGGTTTAACAAAATCCAAATATAGTACCGTTGCCTGCAAAGCGTACAATGAGGTGTCATGATTATTATCGTTTCTTTGCTAATCAGAGACAATATTTAAGTACTACGGTGCCTTGAAGAAGCCATGTGTTGTGGGTTTTTTTTACCGCACTAAGTCAACCTACGACGATTATGTCCTAGTATGGTCACGTACATTTCATCCATCTCCCGATATTTAAGATGACGCGAGTTCAAGAGACACAGTCGCTTTTATTCAGCTCCAGAAGTACTGGAACAGTGTGATTCTTACATAAATACATAACACAACGGACGTATTTAGAGTGTATTAAAATATTTGCAAAAAAAACTGTCAAAAAATCTAGTTTTCATCTACATAATTAATATTCCTTGTATCGATATTGTGTAACGATCACAGATACATACCAGTTTTGATACATGTAATAATAATTTCATAACAAAGTAGATAAGTAATAGTAAAATTTTATGTAGTAATGCCGCTATCTTTACGTGATGTCATGATATTTTAATCTAATTATTATAGCACCAAGAACTCACGATTAGATATTTTATAAATTACGTACGATTGGAGTGTACCTGAAACAAGTACAATATACTTACATAAAATCTTGCCTAAAAATAAATATATTTGTGTCATATTTGTTACCGTAAATTTTGGGACTTCTCTAAATAATTTCGAAGTTCATTTCACGTTTCATAAACGCGACAAGGACATCAAATGAAAGATAGAAAATTCCCGCGCACTTTATTTTTAAGTTAAATTCCAATAGACAAAAAGACGACCTAGCTATAGACAAAATTGTTAACGTAGAAATGTTCATAATTTTTTTTTTATGAAACTTGGAAATAGTGGTCACCTATAACAATAATTCTTAAGGTTCAATTAGTAAGTTCTTGTTCATGGCTTTTCCTGCCATACCTGCCTACATCGTTATTTGCTCCTGTTTGAACTGGTGCAATGTCACTTCTATGCCAATACTCTCTATAAAAAGATATTCCAATCACCGATGTATATTAAATCCTCCTCCTTATTACTTCATGTCACAGTTTGCATGCACAAGCCGGCAACATTAAGAATTTTATTGCTGGGCCACTGGGCACCAAATGACTTCTGCCCGTTCATTAAAAAAATAATTTTTCACTATTTAATTTTGTCTAAGCCCTTTGTATTGAATTTTTCATTTAGGTTGCGATCTCACGTACAACAGTGGGCAAATTGAAATTTGTTATACCTACTAACAGATGTATGGTATGTATGGTAATAATAAGATGTATGGTAATAATACTAAATATAAATTGAAGATAAAAATAACTACGTTATGAAAAACCGACTTCGAAACTAAAAAGTAAAAAATAATAAAGATTTAATATTAATTG
>DWQT01002023.1:0-15116 GCA_018244895.1 Myscelus amystis hages | reverse complement strand
CGTGCGCTAAGTAAACGGTGAAAGTTACTCAAAAATAATTTATATAGCAAAGCAACGTTTGCCGGGTCAGCTAGTTATAAATAGAACCAGTGTCCCGTATACCGACCAGAAATTAAGTTTTCTACGACAGAATAAGGAAGGCAGGGCTTCCTTTGATTGGTTTAATTCAAATTTCATTATGCTGCGTTTTAAGTGGGTTATATGGTGAACAATTAAGCTCAGTCTAAAGGATAAAAACGACCACGCGTAACGTAATTACCATGCTGAATGCAGGCGTATAAAGAGAAAAAATACAGACCCGCATCTCTTTCGTTGTATGGTAATTTACTGCCAGGATTTTAATTTCTATTTATCATTTAATTCGCAGTAATTTGTTATTAATGATTTGTGTACAAATAATTAAATAACCTTTTTTACTATAAACTTATGTAGATCATACCAGGTACATACATATATTTATTTATATGTTGACACTTAAAATGATTAACGTTAAGCAATATTCGTAAAAAAGAATTCAGAAATTATTGTTATTCATATATTTTCATCATTTATGATGCAAACAATATGAAACGACTCAGCTTTTGAAATGGTCGGTATTATTCGTACTGTTAGCTGTCGTGCGACCACTTACTCGACATCAGTTAGTGCCAATGCTGAATTGAAAACCGATAATGCGATTAAACTGATCAGGTTCCATCCTGTCGGCGACAGACCAAATAAGAGGACTAGTCATGTTAGCTGTGTACTCATTAGCTTTGTAAAGCATATACCTTCTCGTAAAAAATATAAAGGATAAACTTTTATCAATGAATATTTTTAAATTTAGAATATTTTATTTTTAACAAAAACAAAAGGCGGACAGGCATTCTCTACCAGCCAGCTTAAATGGTGAGAATACGTGGGAAGTTCATCAATGGATGAAAATGCGTGTTACTATTACTAATTAATATTACTTTTGAAGTATTTCTTCGTATACAAGGACATGTCTTTCACGAACTGTTGAATTATTCACTGTAATCGCATGAATATATTTTGGTATATACAACTAAAGAATTTGCTTTTATACCTACCTATTGATGATACATTAATAATTCATGCAGGGTCAATTGCTCTGATAGCGCTTTAGAGTTGAGTTACGCAAAACGAGTTATTGCTTTGAGGGTGTTGGATAATCTGACCTATACAAATATAAACGGGGTCCAACATGGATGTTATTATATTTGTCCAATGAACGTCGTATTTATATAAGCTCCAAGTTACCGATAGTAGCCCTAGTAATGCGTAAATCAATAAATAAACCAAAGCAATATACGCAAATACATCAATAAAATTCCTCTCCCGTGAATAGATGAAATATTCATTCGGACAAACTGGCTTAAATATTACCATGTTTGTTAATGTTATAAAAAACTTGATGAACTACAACACCTGAATATTTCCTCATTTTAACAGAAATCTAATGATAAATTCCTTTCTTGGTAATAATGAAGTTTACAGACGCCAGGAAAGGAGATAAACATCACTCGCATCTACGGGTGTAATGAAAGTTTCTAAATCCCTTTCTTTATAGGCTAAGCTTCCGCTGCATTAAACTCATAAAAGAAATCAATCCACTTGAAGCGTCTGAGTCAATTCAAACACCTCCAAGAGTCGTCTGTAGAATAAAAATAATAAAAATCATTTCCAAGAAACCATTCAAACTTTCCACACTAGAAGTTTTCAATTCTGTAAGAATTGGCACTGAATAAATCACTCGACTTTTCGAATTACGGTGAATAATATGTTTGCGTACGCCGAATAAGGTTTTATATTTTGTTTAATGACACAATATTTTATTTATTTACAATTCATGCACACTGTGATTGAGGGTGAAAAGTTAAAATACGTAGTACAAAAGTTATTGTTCATTATAATCTAAAATTCCTTATCCAATGTATGAATTCATTAAAAAATATTTCCGTAATTTTATTTGTTTTTTCGTGTTATTGTTATCTATGTACATTATTTGGCTACGACCTGTAAATGTAGCAGTCCAGGGCATGGGTTTCTCTTACAATCTGTCGGTTGCTTCTACGAGTTTATATATAATGGAATTGCACATTATTGATATGCTAGGTTTAACATTGCATTTTTAAATACAATTTAAAACAGCAGCCCTTTTACACCTTTTCATATAAATATCTCTGATTGTTATGGAGCTACAAAGTTGCGTTCAAATGAACCCGTGACGTCATTCAGTTGAGAATCTGCTCATTTGCAAAAGTTATGATGGTAATAAAGTTGACGTTGTTCTACCTCCCTCGCCTGGCCATTATCTGTACTGGCTTAGCTTCCTCTATGTAGACCGATGTACTGCCATAAATGTCGTATGTTTTATAGTTGTGTATATTTCAGTTATTGATTTTAATTATACATATACATAATAATAAAACCTTTAAAAAATGCGTGTTTTTATAAAATTAAAATGTAGTCCTAATCAAATGTCCTAATCAAGCGTGTTTTCATAAAATTAAAATGTCCTAATCAATAATTGTACGAAAAATTTAAATTCATATGAACGTGATATTGATTCACCTCATAAGTGCGTTGATTGTACAAAGAGAGAATTCGTAGGAGTAAAAGTTTTGAATGAGGTTGTACGTACAAAAGGCGAGGGGTTGAAGTGTATTTGGATATCAGTAGAAATTGTATGTAGTAGGTGCGATGAATTTAAAACTCGGTACGAGGAAACTTCTTCGCTGATCACACATACATACCTGTAGCGAATGCATCCTTACGATTCCACCTCGAATTAAACTAAAATTATCAAGCGTTCTTCCAACAATTTTGAAATACGCGTATATAAAAAACACGCTTACATATTATGTGGTTAAAAGATTTTTTAAAGCACGATTTGAATAAAATGAAGATTTTTATATCGACTTCGATTAATAAAGACAGTCAAATAGAAAAACAATACCTACTTAAGCGTAACTATAACAATACAATATTATTTTATATAGAATTATATTACAAACATCATGCTTCATGATAATTATCCAATGTATTATGACCTATTAGATGATAAGTAAAAGCAAAATATGTTTGTTGTACTTTCGTAATTCCAGCGCCAGACTGGCCGGCGACGCAGCGTCCTTCAAGGGGCGAAAGGCAAGCCAATGTCGGGAATATTATGCTAAAATGTATGTCATACTTGTAACATGTTTTTATAAGAGCCAGCTCGGCCGCTTACTTCAAGAACCGTACATTGGTCAAGTACAAACCTGCTTGCCCGAGCCTCCTTCGGTCAGTTCCAGTGTCATCTGTCGAGGACTTAAAAATTATGTATTATCAGGCATGCCTAGAAAAATCCATACTTGATATAGCTTAGGCACATCTATCAACATTCTAAATGTCGATAAATTTGCTATTGACGTTTATACATATGTACTACAAAACAATCATCCACTAGAATATTAGTTTTTCTACTTCTGACGCTAACGTTTACTTACAGGCACCTTAATGCGGTACCGAGGCCCGCCCAAATTGTTTCTACAAAAATATATAAATGCGATAAAAAGTAAGTTTTGTTTGTTCGAGGCTAGACGTTCAGTCGCCGTAGTGACCTTTAAAGATTTCATGGCGACCGTAAGTCTCGGTAATGTAGTGGGATTTACGCCAGAACACTTATTTATTTTTCTTTTATTTATAATTTTATTGCACCGGAACAACACGTGAGTAAAATCTATATGGGAATTTTTAGACATCTCTTCTTCTTCCCACTGTCATACGCATCTTACCACCACGAGAAACTACCGTCACCTGTCCAAAACGTAAATAAAGGTTATTGTATGGTAACTTCTAAATATCAGAAATATATTGACACGTTATGTAAAATTGAGCACTTATACTAAATATATAAAAATAGTATTTGAGGACACCTTTGTTTTCGTGATATCGATTATTAATTTACATTAAACAGAACAGAACAGCAATAAAAATAAAAATGGAAATTGTCAATAAATTAATTACAATATTTAAAAACCGTTAACAAACAAGATGCATTATGTTCCACGAAAACAGAAAATAATAAGTGACTTATGTATATATTATAGCTTAGCAATGTTTTTGTAATATTAACAGTATTCATGCTAATTCATAAGAAAAATCAGCCTAGTTTTCCGGACGTATACGATCCTATAATTTCATTGCTACCGTAAGAGTCAGGTTGGCCGAGTGGTCTAAGGCGCCAGTTTTAAGCACTGGTTCCCGAGAGGGAGCGTGGGTTCGAACCCCACACCTGACATAGGTAGCGATAGGGAATTAGTTTTTTACTGTGCGTGTTAGTAAACATGAATATTTAATTTGTACAAAAATGATTACAAGAAAAACTATTTATTTTGCAAATAAATTTTTTTTTTCTCACATTTAATGACAATAACTTTTACTTTCAGTTAAATACATCTTCTATATATTTATTATAGTAAAACAGAACAAACAAATATTATAAAATAAATGGATGAAAGGATTTTTTAAACAACACTATACATACAGTTATGCTATGCAATTTTAGCTAAATCTTCAATCGTAATTTTTGCTATTCCTTATTATTTTCATATTTTAATTCTAATTTTATTGGATTAAAGAAGATCTAATTTTTACAATAATGATACACGTCACTTAAATCTTCTGAATTACTCCCTCTCAAACTTAATTTTGGTGGAGTCAAGGAATTGTTTCAGAATGTAATTTCCCTTGGCGGCTAAGTACTGTAGAATTGCTCCCGACATTTGCACCAGAGCCACGCTGTGAGATATTGTAGAGGAATAAGAGATCTAACATCAACCAATACTCCGCTTAAATCACGCTCCATTAAATTTAAATGTACATTCAATCCTAAGATTTTAACATACTTAATTAGGAGAATTAAATAATTATTTTCAAATTAAAATTTTGTTTTTCAATAAACAAAAAAAAACTCCATAGTTGTTACTTATCCAAAATTGGTAGATAGGTTAGAAGATTACCTCGTAGAACTATCTAGAAATAGAATGAGATAATATTCCATTATTGGTTGCGTTCGCAATGTTAATCAAGCTACGGTGCTACGAGCGCGCTATGCCGTAGCATTGCTACGGATAGCAATTGTTCGTTCTTTGTTTACAGCGATTTGTGCTATATTTTCTGCAGCTCAATTTACCGCTTAGCGCTGATTACAAAAGAGAATCCATCGTACTTGAAATACGGCAGCTGGTACTGTGTTATACGCGAGAATTCATTGTTTCTTAATAGCACGTGTAACTGCTATGTTGCTAACATGTTGGTAACGTATAACGCTATTTTATTGTTAAACTTTTTATAAACTAGTAGTACTTTCAGTTAGTTTATAGTAAATATTATAGTGACCTTTCATAAATATGTAACGCTAACAGTAGGTAGGTACTGTTTTTGCGAATTTGAGCGGATTGCAACGGCGCCGTCAGTCAGTACCCTCGGCTTACAGGAACGTCTAAACTTAATACTTATATGGATAGCAATGCTATAAATATATACACATATATGTACATAATATGTATATAAATATATATACATACCACATGTATGTAAAAATATACATTTACATAATATATGTATATTTATATACATTTTATACATAGATTTATATACATACATATCACACAAAAAATATCAAAAAAAGTATGAAAACGTATTAGTAGTAATAATTTTGTAATTTACATCATAATAAATACCTAGTTATTAATTGTGTTACAACTGTTCTCATGTATTGAATATCGCGTCTCGACGTAAAACCCACACCTAAGTACATGAAACAGAAAGTATTCACCATACATTTTACTACTTCATAAAAGATATTTTCGTATGCAAGCCACGTGCTATAAAAGCTTAGACGAGCTTATACGGGAAGGCTAACTTTGTACGATATTTTTTCACCTGTTCCTAGATCTCACCGTACTCTTTCATTCGTAATGGTTTTCATTTTTAGCCGTTCCATGCTGGTTTTCATTAAAAGAAATTTATTTCTTTGTTAACGTGGCTTAATTGGCTTGAAAATCCTGCAGCGAATATGTTGTTAGACGTTTTAATATTTTTATCTGAAGCAACGGCGGAGTTTACTTATGGTCATGTTTCCACTATTGTTACCGTCCTGCAAAGGTTCGTTATCCTAGTATAAGGGACAGATTAAGAGCTTAACTACCTTTAAGTAGGCTTTCAGCACTGATTAAATTCGTCTTACACGCGGTTCCTTCAGTATGCGTCAAGGTTAATAGTAGTATCACAGAGTAGAAATTAATAGATTATGGTGTAATCGCGAGATCAGATTCTAAGAATGAAGACATTCAAAACTTATTACTGTAGTAATACTAAAAGAAATATAAAATTAAATTGTATTAAATTAATCCCAACCTATTTCCCATAATAATATTGTAATGGTAATTAAGCTTTAATTGGACCCTAATTAGGAACGTTTGATTAAATACTTTCATTATATTAAATTTAAGAGGTAACGTTTAGATCTATTAAGTATTCAACATGCTATTCATGATTACTATTAAAATTATTCCACTGTTCTGGAACAGGTTACAAGACATTTTGTAAATTTGTACCTAAGCGGAAATTATGTTAATAACAATTACTTGATCGTATAAATAGAAATGGGTGAACAATGGTACTACCCCGGGCGAACCTTTTGTCACTTACGGTCTGTATAATTACCTGTATATATATAACAAAATACTCAATGGAGTATTTAAATCGTTTATTTATAGAAGTACTAGCTTTTGCCCGCGGCTCCGAGCGCGTAAAATTATTAGTTACGACATCACATTAGAAATCTCAAAAATAACAGTATTTCTCTACTATATAATGGGTATTAATATACTTATGTACAAACCTTCCTCTTGAATCACTCTATTTATTAAAAGAAACCGCATCAAAATCGGTTGCATAGTTTTAAAGATCTACGCATACATAGGGACAGGAAGAAAAAGCGACTTTGTTTTATACTATGTAACGATGTACACAAAATGTTCAAAGATAAATGTGGTTTCTCTCATTTCACGTAGTTGCCAACTGCTATAAATTTTATATCATACCCGGCGGGATATTAAAAATGTGTCGGCAAAAGTAGAACAAGTTCATGTTTCGCAACCTAGGTCTCGCTCTGACAGAGACCCCTGACATTATTGGGTTGAACTGGAACGCAACCTTGAGTCCGTTTTCTTAATATCTAGGATTACACGCAACTATTTACAATGAGCTCTTACGGCAGTTGAAATTGGGTTTTAACTTGGGTCCACCTAAACTGGTGCCTGAGCTTGTGACTTGGCAAGATCCGATGGAAGTGTGACGCAATCCTGCGGCTTCCATGGCCCAGCAAACTTATTTAGCCATAGTAAGGGAATATAGGTATACGGACAACGTAGTAAGGACTGAATTCGTATGGTTCGAAAGTTTGTTTACGGGAAATGTTTGCAGACACTATGGCTCGGCGTCGGCGACTGCTTGGCGGTTGGCGACGGCGGAGATGAAGTCATTCGAACCGTGCGAGCGACATTACATTGAATTAGCTGAATGTTAATTCCAAAATAAAATTGTGATAATTTGATAAGATCAATTTCGGTTGAAACTAAGTACCCGTAATCAAAGTTTCTTGGTTTTCTACAAATACTGTAAACTTGAATCTACTTATGTATGTTATAAGAAAACCCGAAACTTTTATCACCCTGTAACATCGACTATCGTTTTAATATAATTATCTAAAGTCTCACCCTGCAATGATCAATAATAACGCACATTAAACCAACTCTACCCTATTCCCCACTAAAGCAAATATCATAGAAGTTGCTCAAATTTACAAAATATTAAGGTTTGCAGTCGCATTAGGGTGACAGGCGCTTCCATTAGACTTAAGGACGGTTTTGGTAAAATCGCTTAGAATAATTTTAATGAACAAACACGTTTGTTGATTTATGCGTAATTTTAATAACGCTAAATACATTCATTGTAATTTTTGTGGGGATTTTTACATCGGAAGCATTTTAAATGTATGCAATTTATTCATTCATGAAGTCAATACAGCATTATTTATTAAGTCCTTTGAATCCACCGAACCATGAATTAAACATCTCAGGATAACATTAACGGTGGCCTATATCCCGGTTTATTATTCCCTTAAGGAAGAAATTCTTGTTACAGGGAAGAAATGGACCGTAGGCATAAGAATAATAGATAATTAGCAGAGTATTGTGAGATTATCATAAAGTTAACACATCCATTGATGTTCAAAACAAGTATTTATAACTCATTGGTGAATACTTAAAATTGCGTTGCTGCATAGTTCTAAAATTATCTATAATTCATTCTTTACAAGTGGTTTAAAATAAGGCGTCAGTTTTAAATGCCATGTAAAAGTCTCTTGAAATAGTATTTGAGTTTCGTCGTCCAAAAACACAACGCCACGTCCGGAGTTAAAAGTGTAGCGATGAGATTGACGTACGCACATATTCATTATTCATGAATTGCGACATTGTACGAGGCTTGCCTTGATCTAGGAGATTTCCTAAAATCTTCAAAAATCATTACATCTTAATGAATGCACACATAATTAGAAAAGCTTTATATTATGTGTCCAAATGTGAAAGAATAAAGTGTGAGGTATATATATTTAACATAAGATTATCTACTAATAATTGTAAGCCCCAATTTCTGAGAAGAAAAATAACATTTCAAATATAAATTCCTCTACCTTTTAAAATAAAAAAAGATTAGATTTTTTGTGGAGGCATAAAAACAGAATTCCCTGTGCTCTACGAAAAAGACGACCAGTTGGAAAATGTTTATTGTTACTTAATTTAATTGGTTGAATGTTCTTTTCAACTTAGTTAAGAAAACCCAATGAATTTTAATTGAATTTGCGTATTTGAACATACCGTATATTGAACATGCCTTGCTTATGTCCCAAAGTTGTTTTGACCATTTTTTAAAAGTCGCCTAGGGCATTTTACGAGTTCTACATCTACGCGTAACATTATATTGTTAGAAGTATTTAGTTATGTTTCCCTGGATATATTAATCAGTCATATGGAACTGTACATAGAAAGAGAGTAGGAATTTTTTTTTTCAAAATCTATATATACGTCATATAAGTACTCTAAGATAGTTCCTGACAATACACTTATATATTAAAGTTTTAATGGAAAGGAATCGTAAAATATTTTAAACACTTACTAGTTATCAGTGGTTTTCCGTTACCGTTGTAACATAGAAATGATGTTAAATTATGTTGGTTTCAAAACTATTTTCGACGGAATTTAGACTTTATATACCCCATATTACTGTAATAAGTATTCGTTTCAGTGTTTATGACACTGTATGTATGTTTGTAACACTGCTGTTATTCACCCGTTAAGGCTGCTTTTCCACGATATGTTTCCACCGTAGCTACACTAAGCTCAGCAAACGAAATAAAAAGGATTATACCAACATATGCGGTGGAGAAGCATCCTAATTCTATATCTTTTCGTTCATCGATGTACGTTCGAACACATTATTTATCTGAAATGCGGGATGGAATCGTATCTTATGATTTAAGCTAAGGTTGGATGTAATGAAATTGACGCCAAAAGCACATCTGTCATTCTAATATGTTTTCTATCAAATTGGAAATTTTGCGTAAGTACGCCAAAAATAATTTTATTTTTAAACATTAAATCTGCTACTCTTTCGTTGCCATTGTTCTACAAGGTACTAGTAGGCTTTATACATCCAAGAGAACAATACAGTAAACTGTAAGACCTTTATGTTTCCTCGAATAATTTTCCTTTACCTTTATGCCGAGTTATTTACATACATAAAAATGAATTATGAATGTAATATTTATTATGAACAGAGCGTATTGGACCTTAGGGAGGAACTCTGTTGTTACTGAGCGTTGATTAAAATTTACAATAACTTTGTTTATACTATCAATGTGTTTCTAGTATCTGCATTAAAGCATTGTGATTCTATCATAATAAATCCTGTATAATTTTAAAAACTGGTATTATTTTATATCGTTCAAATGAAGTTCAATTTTAAAATCAAGTATTTGAAGTTGATAGAGGATTTTTGTAAATTCTTCAGAGACTCGTTGGGTGCTTGTTAATTACGGGAGCACTTTCGTGCATCAGTGAGTAGGTTAACGAATGTTAAATGTTGGAACCACTGAGAAAAGATTTTCAACTCTTGAAAATATCACATAAATTAATTTGGTTAGCCCACATACCTAATTGTCAGGCATTTGTCTTAAACCCATAAACCTCTGCATCAAATTTCAGTTGGAACTGTAATTGTACTTGAAATTTATTTCATAAAATATGCTTTGGAGGGACTACTATTGATAATACTTAGAGGTAAACAAAAGCATTTTACAAATTATTTCACTCTTCCATGAAAATACCGCACAACGCACAAGTTTCGCAGATACTACGTATACCAACTTAAGGTCGACGCGTTTTGTCTGTAACACTCTTCCCAATACATGTATCGCCCTCGTTACGTCACAAACACGGTAGTTTTCCCATTTTCCTCAATTCCGCCATTCCCGCGGAATGTTACAAATCAATCTGCGTTACGATATCGGAATTGGATCCCCGAGAGGTCATTATGGATTGCAATTTGTATTTCGTATCGGCTTGAGCGTACACGTGACTTTAATTTACGAAAGTTGCTACGACAAAATGATTCTGTAGCTTATTATTTTTGTTTACTGATGTTTTTAGTCTATAAGGTGGTTTTTGACTTCAGTTTAGATTTCTAAGACTACCCTTGAACATTCAACCAACAATTTCATGATAAACTGTAAAATGCAGACGTAAGTATACGACATATTTGACTTTAAAACAAAAAATGATCATTTTCAAACGATATTCAAAGGAACAAAGTTCTTAACCTACATGAAGTACTTCACATAAGCATGCAATCAGTTCAAGAACAGGAGCTAAATGCTGCAGCCGCATTCATTGAAGTAGAAAGTAATTGTAAGAGTCATTAAGACGCATTAGGTAATGCATTGTGAATTTCTATAATGTCATATAATAGTTTTAACTGAGAATTGTAGTGAAGTTGCAAGTAGTTTATAATATGGCTTCAAAGCTCTAGTTTTGAAATCAAAGCAAGATAATAATGTCCTTAGTTCGATTTGCAATATACAATTATATCATGTAGGTTATAACATATTACAAAGTATGTATATATGTATATCTACTTATATTACGTGCTTGGGTATAATTTTAATAAATTATGCTTATGTCATTTCACATATCAAAACTACTCAGCAATTATTATTCACAAAAGTTATCGGGGAAATAAAATATTTACTTTTCACTTATTAAAGTAATGAACATAAATTTAATTGTTCTAAGTGCGTTTAGATTTCATTATATATAAATATCTCTGTGAGCTTTAAAGGGGGAAACGGAGCAATAACACCCCTAAAAATATTCGTTTTTTGAAATTTTCCTAAGAGAAATAAGTAATTGCAATATCACTTAAGCATTTGCAGTAAAAACACGGCAATTCATTTCCTTTTAGAGTTATTTTAGAATTTCAGCGTCATTTTAAAAGGGTAATATAATATTGTATTCTAAAACTGACAAACACAGCACCGTAAGGACATTCATCTCGTATTAGTGACAAGTATTCATACCTTTATTTACAAAATTTAGTTGTAGCTATTGAAACGTATATTTTTCTCCCTCGACGTGTAATGGTGTAAAGTAGGATAAACGATAACATCATTTAAATGTTCCTTTATAATTTTAGCTACACATAATTAAAACAGAAAACACGTGTACCTTACAACTCGGCGAACAAAGCAAGATAATGACGGATCGTTACAACAAAGATTTTCTACACAAGAGGCGCTTGCGGAACATTAAAAACTTACTTTTGAATAATTTCTACAAGCATTACGTGTACAAATGTTATATGAACACGCGTATTGTGTAAAATTGAAGCTCGTTGATGCTTTGTTTCGTTTTTCCATTATATTTTAGTCGAAAATATGATTATGGATTAAACCTATAAGTGATAATAAATCACAAATATACATACATACATATGCAAGCATTTGGAGTAGAAAAAGAAACAGTTGTGACCTTAATGAAATCTACCAATACGGCGTATTCAGTACTATAATAAATCATTTTTAATTTATCTACAATAATAATATAAACAGTAGAAAAGGAAAATATATAAATAAGTTTCTTATTGCCAATAAAAATTCATTAGAATGACCACAGGTGTCAGTGCGTATTTAATAGCCTTACAAAATTTGAAATAACCTTGATGATTACAATATTGTTCGGCGGCTTAGAAATTCTTATCAGTAAGCTAGAAAAAACTTGATGAATACTTTCAAATATTATAAAATATTAGAGAGAAAACAAAATTCACTGTTTACCTGCTCGGAGTGATATCAAAAAACATTCATAGTAAACAGAATACTAACTACTATTAGCACATATTACTCGCTGAATTGAATAACTAACTAACTTCTATTCGTACAGTTAGAGATGTCTAGAGGCGACAGCTTTTGTGGTAGCTGTCTGATGATGTGCCAGTACATTACATAAGCATCTACGTATATTTATGCTATGAAGCCATCATTTAATAGAATACTAGTTGCTTCTAAGTAACGTAACTGAGCTGAGCATTCGTATTATATGTTCAGAGAATTGATAACTTACTCGAAACTATTCTCACCCATTATCGGCATAAGCACTGTCAATTATTGATATGATTAATCAATCTGAGCGTACAATTTCCGACTTCTAATAACTAAGTCATAGTAGGCAACGAGAAATTTTGAAAGTAAATTCAAATTGTTTTATTAATTGTAGGTATACACACAGTAAAGGTCACACATGTTTTAATCGTCGTTCTTCGGTTTTGTACGTCCTTCAGACAATAGTAGATTGCGAGAAGAATTAAATAATAATATTATCATTATTTCTTTGTATTAGTTTACGTGAAACACAGTTTCGAAAAAACACTCACTTTTTATTTGAGCAACTTTTTCGAGTACTCAGTTAAAAACTCTATTAAATTACACTAAAAAGTGCTTTACGCCTGTACGGTATATGTATTGGGCTCTTCTACTAACAAATGTATATTCGTCAATGCTTGCTACATTAAAATCATACATACGAGTACATACAAGATGTTGAGCAAGGAAAACGTTACCGGCCAGTTTGGCGGCTAAATCATTGATTAATTTGTACATTCTGGAGCCTCGCGACTAATGAACCTTGCTAAAGGAAGTACGGAAGGGATTCTTATTCGTATATAAAATCAGTAATTGTGTAATAGGGCCACGTAATGTATACACGCAGATAGCCAATAATGTTGTTTGTTTAAGTAACGTTAGTATTTAAGTCCAATATTTATTTGTAATAAGTATTTTGAAAATTTCGAAATAAGTAAAGCGCTCATTTACTAATGTTCACCGACAAAAATCTTAATATTTTCATAAACTATATATACATTATTTTACCATAAATATGTGAGTTTTACCTACAACGTAAAATCTTACGGGAAGGGCAACAATTATAAATACCCACAGCGATGATAAATAAAAGGCTGACTTTAAATATGCAGGACTGCAAAAAGTGCTGGTACGAACACAATTCATGCTTATATATTTATACATCTGCCATCCTCAATCAGAGGTTTAGTTCGATTGGATTTTATTTTTTTTATTACACAAATACATATGCATAATTATGTTAGTTTTTGTCATTTTTGTATACAGATATCATTATGTGTACTATATACTTAAATTAAAAACAGTGATGTAATGATGATTTGTTTTACCATATAATGACTGTAAATATACTAATCGGGAAGAAACAAGAAAGAGAAACCAAATAGAAAGTAAGATCTTAACCAGTGGTTGAAAAATATTAGAAGTTACACTAAAAGTTCCTAATGTCGAACTAAGTAAACCGTGTTCCCTCTATTTTATATCGCGATCCAATGGCGCCCGTCACCCTATAAATAAGAGGTTAACGACAGTTTTTATGCGATTTTCCGCGAAGGTTAGTTGCCCTGAACGTTATAAAAACGTACTCTTTGCATTGAAATCACGTTAGTGTCGGCTCGACTCTGCACGTGTATTTTTGGGACGAACCTGGGTGATATTTTGAAAGGAAATGCCTTGTCGTGAAGTGTTTTGAAAATGGAATTTAGTATGTTTAAATTTTTTTTATTAGTCCGTCATTAAAGGCTTATATTAATTTAAATTATATTAATTTAAATTAAAAATATTCCTACAAACCTTTCAAAATAACATAGGCGATTATATATAAGTATGGTTAACTATTTGATATTAAGATATTATTTACTACTGATACGTATATTTCCTTCAGCATATAATATGTACATACAACAAGGGAGTGTTTTTGGGTAAACTTGAACGAAAAATAATTTACAAAAAACACAAAGGGGACGTTGTCAAGGAAAATTTTAACTTACGCCACATCGAATTGAAGATGAAATATGTCATCTGATAACAGTTAGTCCAAAGTTCAAGCGTCAGGAAAAAACTGACATGCCGGCACCGAAAGAAAAGATTTTCCTTGTTACCCGTGAAAATGGTTCTTATAATCTTTTCTTAACTTTTGCCGCAAGCAGCTTTTATATACCATAGTGATGTACACAACAAAGTTTCATATCTTACGTTCTAATCCGATCGTTATTTGATATGATTAAAATAACCACCACACATTAAAATATATCAACTATATCCATGAACTTTTCTAAGCAAACAACCGACACTTTACTAATAATTATATAAAATCAACCAGGCACATGGCGGAGTGAAACTAGGCCACTTCTTGGGAAATTTTATTACTTAGAGGTTACTTTTGACGCATTTAAATTGTCTGTGTAGAATGTTTCGTACCAATCCAGAAAATTTCGTACCAATCCGTCAAACCGTTTCAATGTCTTTACGTAACTGGTAAAACACACACACACACACACACACACACACACACACACACGCACACGCACACGCACACGCACACACACACACACACACACACACACACACACACACACACACACACACACAC
>DWQT01002022.1:0-15122 GCA_018244895.1 Myscelus amystis hages | reverse complement strand
ATTAACACCCCCGCAAACCCCCTTACAGGTGGAATTTCGTAAAATCCTCTCATTTAGCTGACCTCTATAAAGGAATAAAGGAATATCCTCGGATAAAAGAATATTCCTACCAAATTTCAAGTCTCTAGGTCTTCTGGTTCCAGAGATATCGCGATGAGTCAATATATCGCTGTAAATCTCCTAATTACATATATATACAAATAGATATAGATATAGACATTACATTTTAGACTAGCCAAGAGAGTGAATCTAAATTTGCTGGTGTCTGACTCTAAAATCGACGACATGTTATACAGTCTTTTAAAGTTCTATTTTACCTCCTTAGGAGATACTTTCTAAAATCCTTACTTAGTGCTCACTTACGCTATAAAAAGAACCTGTGTGCAAATCTTCAGGAGTCTAGGTTCAACGGTCTTTGGGCGATTCAGTCACTCAGTCGCCCGAAAGTTTTCAGCATATAGGTAGACATAGATTATGGACCTCATGATTTTGTTTATACATGTTTGAAAATCGTAAATAAACGAATTATAATTATACCATGTCACTAGTAGTAGCCAATAAATATTCGACAATGTTACGTCATCAGTCCGATTTAGACATGACGCAACTCGACTGCCCGGTATTTTGCCAATCGTAGAATTATGTAGTTCTTGTCATTCATGACTTTTGCACACTTCGGCCACCCGTACACGTGTATTGACAGATTATAATAGAACATTTGCTAGTGCTGATTAGATTTTGGTGGATATTTCTCATCGATTGATTGTAAATGCTCGGCGGTTAACGCTCTTTGGCCGGTTTTAATTTCATGGCTTCCGTATACCATACGATATATCAACGCCCAGCACGCACGACATCTTGGAACTTCTGCACAAGAAATATCAATACTCCAACAACTAGACACGATTTTTTCTGGCACGCACAGTCGCATTCTTGGTGAAGAGTGAGAGTCCTTTGCATTTATCCGCATAACAAGAAATACATATTGTTGGTTTGTTGATACAAGATAGAATTACGCCAGTGCTAATTAAACGACAGTCGCCGACTGCGATCTTAATATGTCGCTCAACCAGGAATCTACCTACCCTCTACACCTCTTTACACCTCTATCTACCCTCTACACAACCTCTTAGGACACCTCGATTTTATTTTGTGGTCCTTTAAAAGGAGCAATGTGAGTGACTGGCATTCCTTAAAACCACATTATTGGCCTTAAACAGAAAGGAGTTTTGTTGTTTCTGCTTTATCGTCAGATAAATATAAAAGACTATTAAACGTTGCATATAATATGTTGTACTCTGTAAAATGTTCACTTTAGTGCTTCTTGTTGACAGTTGTGTAATACTCGTAAAACCTTCCATTCTATGTTTCTGTATATATACGTTAACGTTAATATAGTCATTCTTAAACTGTGCCTCGAATGACTAATTTCGACGGAAGGTACGTATCATGTTTTAACTTAAACCCTCCTCGAAATAGGTTTGACCGTTTTCAGCTGATCCTATTTTAACTCGCAGTTGTTCATTATTATCAGTTATTTTCAGTTTTGGCACAAGACACCAACACGTAAGTACTCGTTTAAGAGACAACGGGTCGTTAAGACACTCAATGTAATTTCATAGAATTACTAAGTAGCTTATTCTGAACAGGACTGACTGTCTATACAAAGTGAAGAGAGCGCATTATCTTTACTAAAAGTTATGATGAAAATACTGCTCTAATATTGCTACTCCAGAGTAGCATAGTCATCCAACCCATAGTCCAACTATACGAGTAGATACTATGCTGGAATTGCCTGTATTCCAAGATTTCCAACCAATAAACCTCATTATTAATTTCGCCCACATCTTTAATAAAGTAGCAATTAGCGTAAATTATGTCAAGAAATGATCCAAAAATAATACAAGATACTTAAAAATCATTGTTATTATGTGAACATTCTAACAGCTGCATCTAATGCTTCGTTTTGATTTATTACAAAGCACGATTTATTGAAAAATAAAAGGATTTTCATTTTTAATATACGCGTAGCTGTATATAAATAGAAATTATGTTTGTCCAATTAAAACAATTCTAGTAAAAATGGTGTATTCTAAATTATTATTATGACACCATCTAACAAGAATAACAAAAGAGACACTATTTTTATACTTTGGATGCAGCATCAATTGACGTCACAAAGTTTCCCAAACATTCGATCTATTAAATTATCATCATATGATCGACTGCGTAAAGATATTGGCGCGTATACAGATTGATTACGCTTGTTTTGCTTGTTGATTTATAGCTTTGTGATGATTATAAATATGAAAATAAAATTAATTGACACTTTGCTAATAGAGCATAGAATGGGGTGGCTTAGAAATTAATTGAAGACCATATGACTGTGATTGCGTTCGAGAAGTTGGCGAGCACCTCTAGAATTATAATGAAGATACATAATTAGGAGCAGACAAAATTGCACATATTTTAATATTAATAAAATCTCATTGGCATTATAATTGTGTACGTTAGATAGTTGTGGCAATGGAAAATTTCTTTAGAGTTGGATACATGGAAAATTTTGTCGTTATTGGTATTAATGACTTCCTCTATAACACGAGCGATTTGTGTTTACTTAAGAATGTACCTACACATAAAGACTATTGGTACGTTCAGTACAAGACGGAACTGATTTAATTTCATATATTGCACATAACGGAAAAAAAGAAAAAGAAGACTGTTTTAAAAATATGGTAGAAACATTAAGAAACGAAGAAAAACACTTAATTTAATGTAGTTTAAAATATTTATATAATATAGTAGGAGGTACATTTGTCACAAAGCTTGCAATCTGCAACCGTATAATTAATCAGTTGACCGGCGCTGAGAAAAATCTTCAAGCATTTTCTTCCGACGGAGGGCCCGTAAGCAGTCGATACCGGTTGTTAACGTTAAATAACAAAATTAAGATACCAAATCATGTTAAAAATTGTGACAATATTAGTATGTTTAAAAACGCATTAAGAAAACATATAGCTGGAGTAGACTTAGACGATTTAAAATTGTATTCTTCTTGTTTATTTTTCTTTCTTTTATTTCTTACTGTAATGATCCAGAGGCCGGGATTTTACTTTTTATTTTTTGTTCTATTTTTAAGTATTATTGTAAGCGAACATTGTTTTTAGAATAAAAATTCTCTAAACCTAAGCATCCAGTTTAGCCTGTAACCTGTATTTCCGTCCTTGCACCGGGTGTACAGAGGTGGATAAGATAATTCTCCAGGTGTCTTTAATCGCTGGTAAAGTATCAACCATAGTACAAGTATCGAGTCTGCGCGATGTATTCGAGAAGTTTGTAAAAATATATTTTTAAAATCTGTTATGAGCCAAGAATCGATAAAACATGCCGTTAAAATGTGTTGGATGAAAAACATGTGAAATTAGAGGACGGTGTAAGGGCAAATATAATAATTATAGGAATTCCGTCAGCATCAAAAATAAAGTAAAAATGGTCGTTTGCTAGTAGTCCACTATACTGTACATATTTATATTCGACATACGAGTAGGTCTGTTTTGTAGTTGAATTACGGTTCTAAGAACATAGTAGGTACTTACAAACGATGGTTTCTATGACCCTATTCCTTCCACAATTAGTGACCGATGACCTGTCGTATGAAAATACTGTGACGGATCTCAAATACATGTTACATACAGTACTGACATAGAATATCTCAAATATTCATTGCGAGTAGTGAGCAACAAGTGTTCAGTAAACAATTATCTTAATTTATATAACATAAAAAAGACAGTACCTAAGTGATCTGTAGTAGTTTATTTATGACCGAGTAAACCGGCTTTTTAAACAACACGGCCTATATTAGTAAAACTGACCCTGGGGTCACATGTCCATTGAAATGATAAAAGTGTTGCTAACTTTCCGTAATTATCTTTTAGTAATTTATATTTTGTAATGAACATTAAGGAAAGGCTGTCAAAAATCACTTAACTTTAATGTAAAATGCTGCAAGTATTATTTTAACGACTTGAAAACTAATTTCCGGATAATAAATTGGGTAAACGCGCGTAATGGCATCAAAATAAAACTGTTTGGTGTTCATGAAACGTCAACAAACTCAACAAAATACGATTTGTCTAATCTAAAAATACGCAATCACATAGAGGACGTTCATCATCGACGATTTCGCCCTGGGCTGTTCTCACAGACAATTATTGACACCTCAGCTATCTAAATTCGGTTTGTTTCTTGTGTTATTAAATGAGTATCAATAAAAACTCACTATTGACACATTTCAAAATGTAATGATGTATTAATAATCCTGATTAATATAGAAGAAGCACATTAGGTCTGCAAGGATACACATAATTAGCACTCAGCGCCCTCTACTTTTGGAGTGATGTCAGGCTGTCTGTGGGTAGGTATAGGCGTGAGGGTATTATAACGATTATTATAATGCTTTACTCATTACTTTTAATATTAAATTAAACTGTCGGCCGATTTATTAATTTTGTATAAAAAAGTAACTGGATATTAAATTTTCAATAATTTTATAGCTCGTTGCCAAAATGATATGTTATTTTACCGTTGAATCATACGAGATGGGTATCAGCGTAGACGTTGACATTGATGCTGCGGTAGCTACGCCAATAAGCAGTCAAACCTTCAGATTTTATTATACCCATGACCGTGAACATGGGACATTGGTAAACAAATTATTTTTATGTTTACATGGGATTTATGTGACCTTAACATTTGTTTGAATAGGGTACAAAGTAGATAATACTGACATCATTAATTAATTGCAACTTAAAGTATCTTGAAGTCAATAACGCTAGGGTTAGCCGGCCGGGTCAGAGGGACAACCATTATTTCCATTGCTTGGCGTTTCGGTTAGAATGATAGCTGAACAAATAAATAATAGGCTCTGTATGATAGGAAATATAATTCCTCAAGCAAAACTTAATTCCACTTGGATAACTACAAAAATGAATTGGTTTTCAACTGTATTCACATTGTAATATTAGGTTTAAGAATAATTATATAATTATTATTCGTGGCTAACTAAAATATAGTATCGTGTAACATTTATTCATTCATTTAATGAACAGTTAATAAATAAAAGTAAGATTAAAATCAGATTCATATTATTTCAGTGAAGTTGAATTATATCAGTGCGTATCTTGCGTATGTATCTTTAATCGTTTACCGTCTATGTTAACGGTCTGCTGTTAGATTTAATGATAATTAGGACTACAGCAATTCAATCCCATTTGGGCGATCATTCCGAATTCGATAATGAAAAACATTGTAGCGCAAAAATTTATAACTCTTAAAAATTACATACTTATACTTACCCTTTCCTAGATAGACATAACAAGTAGTTTTTCATACATCTCTCCTAACCATATACCGCTCAATAGAATTATGGATACGTTTTAAGGAAATGAGTAAAAGACTAAAACATGAGGAATACGAATTGTTTACTGAAAGGCGGGGGCGGGCGGGCGGCCGCGGCGCCGACGGCCGGCCGCGGCAGTGCGCGCCCGCCCCGGTCCGACACTCGACGTCGGCTCGTCAACGATACAACACAGCCGCTAACATTATACGACCATTATTTTAATCGGTAAGAAAAATAGTGTCCCGATTAAGGGTTGTGTCAACAGTGCAAGGGTTCTCACCGGTCTCGCGGTTCACCTGTGTTTTCGGAGTGCATGTTGCCGTCCCGCTCTAGTTGCGCAATTGTTCTCTCTCTCCGCTCCCCCTACTCCGGTCCAAATTCTCGCGAGTGATTAGTCCAGTACCGCAACATTTTAACAGGGAGGCTAGTATTCGTTCTGCAGCAAGTAAGTCAGTCTTTGATATAACAGTGTCCAACAGAAAGTCGTTACTCGACAACAGTGTTCTTATATAACGGTTTTACGTCAAGTTAGCCTCAAAGTTTCTAAAAGGTAAATTTACTTTGTAGTGCTTTACCTAAAATATTCTGTACCTACATAATTCTATTAAAGTAGGTACAAATTGAACTTGGACATAAATATATGTAAATAAAATAATCAATAAAATCACAGCACACTTTGTTCTTTCAATATGCTCAGTTGCAAATTGCCGTTAATTTATATTAACTAGCACTTGTGTTAATATTGTACAGTAACTTTTATTATAATTTATCAAGCAGGTGAAAATAACATTGTATCTTAGTTTTAAACTTGGCCGCAACAAGAACTTTTGGTATGAATTCCGATAGAGGCTGGGTATGTGTAGAGTGCAAAGTTCCCGGCAGAGGGCGCACCTGTCGGCGACAAACGGCTAGATCCGGGAATGCTGTGAATCCGATCCGCCTGCGCGCCAGTCTATTTCGGGCGGCACTCATCCCGAGCCAAATTTGCAATCCCGACAAATCGACGCGCCTTAGTATATTTTTGTAGCCATTTCATAATCGCGTTTTTACTACCGATGCCTTTCAACAACTACAGCAAAACAGCGCGACTTTCGCTTCTTACTAGGGCGATGTTAACGTCTTCGCCTACAAAATAGGTCATTCTAATGGATATGGCCAAAATGTGCCTGACATTGGCCTTGTTCTTGACCGAATTATTATATTATGAGTCACACATTAATATTTACTCCACTCTCATTTCTAAAATATGACACGCCCCCTTACTTATATTTAATGATTAGGGCAAATATTGTTCTCGTTACTAATGTGTCACACATATTTTTAATATATTAGCTGTATTAGCTAGGTTTTTGTTATTATTTAACTAGGAAATTTTATGTCCCAACTTGTGAAGTATATATTAAAAAAGAATATTTGACAGCATTGTGTATGGTATACATTATACATGTGTATTATAATATTTATACTGAATGTTCACTAACTGATTTGTTAGTTGTAATTTTAATAGAACAACTTCTTTTTTTAAAATTTTGAACGAATTTGTGTCGAGTTACATGTACTATTTTTTACAAGTGTTTATTTTTTAAATAAATGTCTTAATAACAAGATGTTTCATAAGTAAATTATAAATAAATTGTGTAAAAACGCACAAAAAAATTCACTCAATTATTATTTTATTATTTATTCTTTCTAATAGTATACTGCTGTTATTGTTTGATTTTTGTATATACACCATCTGTTTTTAATTCGGTATTCTCTGAACGTTATGTGGCTACTTTAGATTTCATACCTCTATCATGGCAACTATGTGTACAAGTATGTACTGAGTACATCAATACATCAAAGTCATGAGCAGTAAATCGAGAGTTGAGGCAGACGCATTCCATACCCATGAAGTGTAATGATATATCTAAACGTCCATCTCCAATTGAACGTTAGATAAATATCGAATCTGTTCTGCTAAAAATATAAAGCGATGACGCAAATGCATTTAACATTCAACAGCATTCGAAACATAAATATTAGCAAAGCATCATTAAGAAAAGTGCATGTAGGCGGAGAGTGCAGGCAATTTTGGAAATTAGTAACATTTGCTCTACTTACGCTTGGAGAGTATTACACATATTTTAAATTATGTGCATTACCACTACAAGCATAATTTGAATCATAAGCTAGACATTTTAAGGTCAAAGGCCGTTTATGAGGACACAAATAGTGTTTCCGAGATGTATTAACTTTCTTAGCTGTGTAAAGTATTGAGAATAGAAGAAATATATTAATTCATAACTTTGTAATTAAATACCCATTTTCAAATCCTTTATTTTGAAAGTTACGTAACAAATCGTCTCAGGCTGTAATGTCCGTGTGAAAACTCGCAACAAGGTCGTACGAAAATCGAAAATAGCTAAGAAATGATCAACCATTGGTAAAAACGGCCGTTTTCAAGTTACTCCTCGAACAGAGAGATTGGCCGTCGTCCAAGACCATGGGCCATTCGACGCGGCAACCAGCTACCGAGACGGCTATTTGCGGCCCAGCTGCTAACTCTGAATACGTCATTGCTCTATTTACGAGAAACGGGCACGCTATTGTACACAATTATGTCACCTGGACTTACATTTTGTAGATATTTAACACAAGGTTACAAGTTCATAGTATGTATTTACCTTCGTTATCAACGGTCACCGTTTCTCATAGTTTCCGTTGATTCTATTGCGTTCAAATGCACAATCCCCTTAGATCTAATGATTTTATTTTACATATGTGATGTTTTATTACAGACCACGAGCACGACATAAAACTGCCAAAATGTTTAAAAGTCATTTAGAAATGATTGGCAGAAATGAGACGCCATCGAAGAAAGCCAGATTTTGGCAATCTTTTGTGCGATCTTTAAAGGGTAAGTTCTCACGAATCTCCGTGTCTGTAGAATTCGCTGCCACTTTCATGACAGAAAAATCTTACGTTATTATCTATTAACCTAAATATCCATGCACAATTTATTGACAAGTCTGATATTTACCGTCTGGTGACCGTACTTCCTTTCAATTTGATTTACTGAAATATTTGTTCAGTAAGCATAAGATATTTTTAGCATTATTTAACCGAAATCAGACGCGTATTAAACATTACATTAAATATATAAATAGGATCGGAAGACATCAGAGCCGAGGAGAGGTACAGGCCATCTCGCCGCAGCGTATTCCCCGAGCTGCTGTCCACGTACCCTTACACCAAATCCATCTACGACGACCCCATCGCCGCCGCCGAGAGGATCACGGTCCCAGGGTACCGCTACCTGCCGGTCCACCGCGAGGTCTACGGGTATTCCCCGCGCCCCATCTACGCCCACAACTACCCCAGCTCTCTCGATCGGTACAGGCCAGGTCAGTAGCTCAATGGCTTTTCCTCTAAAGCTATATTAACAACAGCACTATGAATGATTGCTTTTATTTACCATTGACAGAAAGTGAGTCTGCACCCATGTGACTCGGTTCCATCGGAATAAAAATAGACCAACGTGTTGACAGATGGAACTCGTGTAGTAACTGCGAGTCGATTTCAATTGGCAAATGCTATGCATTACTCGCGACACTTTTACGATTGACCATCACTGCCAACAATCTGTACTAGGAGTTAGAAAAAAAATTAATCTCTTTCTCATTCTTTTTATTTGTGTGTATATATGTAAAGTTAAATGCATTGAAGCTTTGTACAAAGAACATTTCCTTACATTATTTACTTACATTAAGTAAACGAAAGACTGGGTCATTATATAAGGCTTGTTTTCCTTTGCATACACATTCATCATTGGACAATCTGTTTAATTGTTTCAGCATCAAATGTCTCCAGCAGAGCTTAAAATAAATCCTAAAATTCGTAGCTACTGGTTATTCTCTACAAATGCTTTTGACAAACTAAGATGCAGATATAATAACTCGCTGTGGGATGAAATGGAATCAATGCATAATGTTCTGTTTTAGTACACAGCATTTAATGTCAGATAATATTAGTAAAATAAGATAGCAAATAACGAAATGTCTACGACAATTTTTACAATATTTATTTATAATGTGATTTATAATACATTTTTTATATTAATAAAGCTTACGCACGGTTTATATTGGCGTGGATCCTGTCGAAGGTTTGAAGATTTATTTAAATGACAAACATTACATGGAGTCTCACACAGTCGCATACATTATTAAGTATTGAGAAATTATTTGCCTACTAATACGGAGTCGCAGTAAATGTCGTCGTCGTCGCCACATTCGTATATCTGTCTGATAAATAATTATAATTTATTGTGATATTGATATCGCTTTTTGTTGTAACAGTTATCGTAGTGTACCACGTAAGTTCATGTACATATATACGTAAATATATAACCCTACGTACAGCTCTTTGGAATCTCATAAAATCTAGCCGAAACAGTTTCACCCGGAGGACTATGTAATATAATAATAATTGTCCACATACCACATGCAAGTGCAAATAATATATTGTTTAATATTATGTGAATGCTTGCAAGTTGCGTCCGATCATACTCGTATTTCACAAGATTGCATGCGAGAGTTAATAGAAGTCACCTCTTATACATAACATCACTCACACTTGTATATTCATTGTATTTGGATATCCATGGATGTTTATCATGATCATTTTGTAAATCTTCTAGCATTTGTCAGGTGACACCTTTTTAATCAATTTCGTTCATATCCTAATGTAATATTATATCCGCAAACATTAATTCAAGTCGCCAAGTCTTATGAGAGGTGAGTTCTATAAAACATGGATGGATATGTTCGTGCCCCCGTCATGATTACTTGCCTAACTAAGGATTGTGCTTTGCGAACTAACTGTATACTTTGTACAGATATTAATACCAAAGTATTATCACTCTTTAGTTCTTTTTGCTACTCATTGACGTAAAATACACTAAAATGAATTTGAATTCATATCCCAAATTGAAAGTCTATTTGATCATTGTCTATTACAAGGAAGACAGTAAGATCCTACATAACGGATTGTGATGTTTTTTTTAAATAATTTTATTAAAACAGGTTATGTAGGAGTATAGAGACATGCTAAAAGTATTTTTCTCTTTAGTTTATCATGTGCCGAGACGCGTGCGACGAGGCGTCGATCCATTCGACGCCCACAAGGCTTGGCAGGAGCACCTGGATAGACTCGCCGCCATCGACCGTCTGTATCCTTCCCGCTACGGGCTCTATCTGAAGGACCGCGCGTACCCCATCACGGACTTGACCGCTCCCATCGTCGACCCTCTCCAGCCTAAGAGCCTTAAAGGCATCGAATACGAACCGGATAACAAACCTCACTGGGGAACAGGTAAATTCTAATCAGTTCTAAGCACGATCATCTTAGAATAAGATAGATTAAGTTCTCGCAAGATTCGACCATTCGATTTTTATGAATTGTGTAGTCTTCTATTGTGTCTCAGAAAGACTGATTAATGTGAATTCCGAATGGACTAATCTTGGCTCTATTGCTGACCTACGTTATAAGTTAGGTGCTGAGTGATTCCAATTGGAGTGTCACTGGCGGATATGCTAATTGGATCATTCCCGACGTGACGAATAGCGAGAGTTCAGAATTGTAATTCTATCTGGATCTGACTCACCATACATTCAATTCTAATTGAATTTATAACAATGTGAAGCATAGATCCTATGTTATGTATTATTGTTTTATTCATTATAAGTCATTGTTACAATTACTATACATTATATTATACAGAAATATTACATTGATTTTATTGTGTAGATGCTCTTATATGCTCGGTGATAGGATTTGTCGATTCAAAATTTGTACGAAACGAATATATTTGGGTGAAAATTGACTATTTTTTTTGGATGAAATTACCTAAGGTACAATATTTAATGCCCTTAACCAAATATTCGACTACATGTATGTTAACGGCATTCTATTACGAAGTTATTAAGTATATAATATAAATATATTAAAAAACTGATTTACATTAACTAACACAATTCATTTTTTTATTAAAATATAAAAGACCAATCCGTGTTTTGATTTAGTAGCTTAGACCCCACCCATTATCATTTGGATTTAGGTGTTATAGTTTCGTGTACTCTTTATTTTTTTCTGCAGATTTCGTTAGAGCGTTATCATGACATTCATGGCCAATTTTGTCCATAAATAACTTTTAGCACATGTGCATGAACTGCATTGTATATAAGCAAGGCAACTCTGACCCGGAATGATCACTTCTAATAAGTGCGTCCTTGTATCCGCGAACACTACACTCTTTATAGGACTCCCCGAAAATAAGCGTTAAGCCCGATTTGAATGTGATTTGTTAAAACTAAACGAAGTATTGATTGTGAGACTTGCCATGAAGGAGCGTGGCCGGCCAGGATATCGGACGTGTTCAAAAAGGACCCATTTTTCGCTGAAGCCGAAAAATGGGCTGATTTTGATCGCTCGCTCCGAGGGAAGTCCCCGACGCCAGTGAAGCCGAGAATAAGCCCCCCGCGGGAGTGCGAGGTCGCCTTCGACTCCGACGGTAAGGGCGGCAGATCCCGCGCACCCTGTATCTTCGTCACGTCCTTCTGTGTCATCGAATTTACCTTACTTAATCAAAGTGTGGTAGTCATTAAAGTAGCTCTACCCCGGAGGTTTTTATACTACCTCGTAGTTTTTTAATTCTTATTAATTTATACTATGCAGCATTTATTAAATAATATTTTTTACCTTTTACTAAGCCGTGAATAAGACTTACGACATCTTTATTCACATAAAATCTTTTGTACCTACTTTAGACCCGACGAGTGTATGTGTTCTTTTCATAAACAAAACATTTGATCAAAAACATGCATGCTTCTTATTAATCAAACCAAGTGTAAAAAGTTGGAAATCCGTTCAAATTAATATAACAATGACTATACCTGGATATGATATATACATTTTGCTCTCCAACAATTAGTAATTCAGATTTTAACAAACATAATATCATCAAAACTGGATAATAAAATATTTTAAAAAAAGTACTTGGAACAATACTTACTTTAAAGTTGCTAGCTAATTGTTATTCATAAACACTGTCACATCCTGGTATTAATAACATGTTTTATGTGTTATATAAGCTATGCTAGACTGAGCCTTATGCCGACTTTAACTTAACAAAAGTTGGGCCGAATGCATTGCTTAGTAATTAATGTGACGATGACGAAGAGCAGTTCGTGAGTCTGTTGAGCTGAATAATGATGGCGTGTGGCGTGTAGGTGCACCGTTGTTCAGCGCGGGCGGGCTCCGCCGCAGGCCCTGGGCCGACATATTCAACCCGAGCCCGTCCCTGCCCATCTCGGCCATCACTCGGGACCCCTTCTGGTACGACTGGCCGGAGCTGAAACCGATGGCACGATGGGACCGCAGCCCCTCCTACATCCGCGACTCGTACCTGTCACCCGTGAAACGCACCTTCCTCTGGGACAAGCACCCGATCAGGCCCCTAGGTTAGTGGGTGGCTGTAAATATGCAAGTTACCGCTTCTCGGCTTTCCTCTATGAGCTGTACAAATTGGCCTATGAACTATATTTACAATATTTTTTCTACCTACTTGGCAGCTCACGATCACCGAATGCAATTTGATATCTAACAGTGTACATTTATAGTGAACTGAATACTAATACTGAATATCTGATAACGGCAGATCTTATGGTGGCCGACGCATTGACTGTGGATGATCTAAGCAAGACTTTACCGTACGTTCGTAGTCTATAAACTTTCCGCAGCAGGCACCTGCTCTACAGTTGGTAATATCAAAACCCGAATTTTGAAATAAAACCTTGAATGTGGTGTTTAAGTATGTTTTTACCTCCTTTGGGCGTATGAAGAATGTTACCGCAGAAAAATGCTCAAGAGAAGTCTTATTTCTCAATTAACATTCAATTTAGTGATATCTATACTATTTTGAAGATGACGGTATTGGATTAAATTTCCCCGTGTTTTATTATTTGTTCCTCTTTTATCATCCATTACAAATTAACCTCACTCGGGCGGCAGTCAGAAGCAAATCATTATATCATAACACGCCATTTGTATATACTTATTATTTCATAGTTGCCTATATACCTATCAGTTCATGCACATTTATTTCAAATTATTCAATAGTTTGGCACAATTTGACATCATGTTCCATGCAGAATGAAAAAATACTCCACATTTGTCATGAAATCACACAACTGAACGTCTACATTTTCTCGTTTTCAGTGTTTATATTGAACTTCATTATATTTTTTAAATGTAAAACTTCTTTGCTATCGCAATAGCAATAGCAATAATAGCAATAGAAGTGAAAATATTATGAATCCTACATCGAAGAATGTTATAATTTCAATTGTGATAGTAATCATAACATTTTCACTTTTATTGCTTGTACTTATAAAAAATATTTTATAATAAGAATATTTTTGGACATAGTAAAATGGGTCTTTATTAGATTATTTATTTCGTTTTGCATCAGCCTTCTAATACAGAAAATATTATTAATGTTTTTCTATGTACACGAAATCAACAAGAAATTTCACATCCACCGCGAGTGGACTGCAGGCATATTTTTTAAAATATTTTATAAGAATACGTATTAAATTATCGACAATTTAAGTACTTAATTTTTACTTTAAGCAACATTGATTTAACATAGAGTAAATATGTATTCCGAATATTTGCACAATAAAAGAAGTTAATTTAGAGTTATGTAAAGTATTTATAAAGTTATTATATTCTAATGATTTTGTTTTACTTTTACATGTTAAACGTTTAAACGTTTAAGTATAATTAATTGCCCCAATTATGTTTATTTTATTTCTATATGTTCTTTTTCAGCTGCTGCTTTCTAAGGGCCAGACATCGAACTTTGTACCTACCTACTTTAAATAAGTTACTTTTTACAATATATGCCAATTACGGCATTTTATGTACATTTTTCTGTCACAACTTTGACTATGTTACATAAAACTCGAATCCGCGTTCAATAAATTTGACTGGTACCATTGAAATTCATCCAAGATCTCAAAGACTGCAATAACATAGTCACTGCCACGGATAAGCAATTGCTTAAACAATTGTTAAGAAGAAAATTTTTATTATTATTATTATTTTTATGTACTCCGAAAACTAAAAAAAATAATAAAATACCATAAAAGCCATTGTGTTTGTTTTATTTCCAAAAGTGTGTAGGTAATATATTCAAAACCATCAGAGCGTGAATAAAATATGAATCTTAAAGGAAGAAAAGGAACTGATGAATAATACTGTGTATAGCTGTATATAAATACATCAGAAAAAATCATAGTTTTATGTTAAAAACATTTTGAAGATAGACTACATCCGGAGAATATTCCAAATAATATCTGAATAAACGTGATCAGATCAATTTTAAAGACCCGTACATGGCTGCATGTTGTAATGTACCAATGTTGACACTTATAAGAAGTGAGCGGATAATAAACGAATTTACACCTAATGTTCTTCCACATCCGTTACAATAATATTATAAATGCAAATTATCTACCTAGTACTTGGGTCGTTTACGTTTTCACGTTAAAACAGTTGAATTGTTATTGAAATTTGATACCGAGATAATATAATTATTTGTTTAAGCTAACCCTTAAACAAATAATTATATTGTAATCACTTAAATGAATACGAGCACCAACTTCAAACCCATTAGTAAATA
>DWQT01002021.1:0-15124 GCA_018244895.1 Myscelus amystis hages | reverse complement strand
TGAGGTCTCATTGCAAGATCTTCTTTTGCCATTTCCCAAAAATCGTCTTTTTTGAGTTAAGTCAGTATTCCAATAAGTAATTGCAGTTCTACATTGGAAAGACCTTTGACTCTAGTAGTTTCGAGGACATAATATGAGGAATAACTGCATATATGTACAGTATAGTATATTATGAAGAATAACTGCTTATATTTACAGTACCAAATGAGAGTAATACTCTGTGCTGCGACAACTATTTAAACTTAATTAATTTACACTTTCGTTTATTGTTTTCATGAGGATAAAAAGCATGAATGTGTAAAGACGTTTGGTATGGCTCACAAATGTCGAATTTAATTGGAGACTAAATATTGTATTCAAAAATTCGTGCCGATAACTTACTATCGTGAATACCAAAAACACAGTCCGTTTTCTAATCTTATTGGTCTTTAATTAATTATTGCTGTCGGCATCCAAAGTAGTTGCTACGAAAGCACATTTATGTACATAAAATGGAGTCATTATGGTATGTGTCTCATTTATAAATACTTATATTTAAAAGTAGTATTGTTTATTAATGACTTTATTTACATATTTCATAAAAAAAATAAACAATATTGTTGAGAATATTTAAATTAACCAGCTTTGGTGTAATTTAAAAATAAAATTGTGTGATGTTTTGCAGCCTTAACTTGAAATGTCACATACAACAACATAATACAACAGGTCACATTTCATTTAGGATATAAATATAAAGCCCACAATTACAACCTTTGATATTATAAACAAGTTTTTATTACATTCCTACAATGTTGGTTCTTATTATAATTTTGATTATGGATAGTAATATTTGAAACTACTAAATATAATTATATTCAAATTTCTTTATGAATAATCAATTGGATGGATTAATTTATTTAATTATATTTAAAGAATCTAGTGTATGACCCAAATAAGACAAATACCTATTCAAAAATAAGAGACTTTAATGTCAAATATTGTGTTACGATATTGCTCATGGACAGTTGCAATCAGAACAGACATGTGATACTAATGCTGGAGGAATGCTTGCTTTGACTGATTAAGCGTTACATGTTAATCTTCATATCAATATGTCCTATCAACAATGTATATAGGAATTCATCAATACTCTGTACAAGCATAGTGTATAGACGAATATGGGTTACTGAACAGCTGCGAATTTCTGCCTAGACGACAACCACTTACGTTCTGGGCCTGGGCTGGAGGAATGCTGGCTTTGACTGTGTAAGCAGTACGTGTTAATCTTCATATCAATACGTCTTATCAACAACAAATATAGGAATTCATCAATACTCTGTACGAGCATTTTGTATAGAAAAATACGGGTTACTGAACATGTGGAAATTTCTGCCTAGAGGAGAATCACTTACGTTCTGGGCCTCTTCCTAGCGGGTAGAGAGCAAGTGCCGGACGGGCCCGGCTCGTGATATGCGGGCGGCGACTTGCGGCGCAGGTCGTACGGGCTGTGGTGGCCGGCGGTGGAGGCGGGCGCGGCGGCCGGCACGGGCGGGGAGCCGCCGCCGCCGCTGCCGCTGGGGCCCGCGCACGCCGTTGCCGCCATCGCACTGCCCGTCACGTTGTTCGGGCACGGCACCGACTCACATGGCTCTGCTGTTATTTAATAACAATATTAATACCCCGTTAGGGACCTGGTGTGATGGGCATGTAAATATACTGTTGCTAAAAACAAACTGACATCCAACATGAACCATTGTGACAAAAGTTATTTAGCAAAAGTAGATTTTTTAATGAATCTTCAAGCTTAGCGATGAACTGCTGTATATTTGAAAACTTTGGGAAATATACTGTAGGAACCATTAAAACAGTTCAGTCTAACATCACAACTCTTAAAGCTAAATCTGTGAGAATATATAAATTGAGAATTCCTGTCTTAATTGAGCTAGACTACCGGTATCCATAGATTGTATGTTAATCATGTTTAATTAACCTGATGATCTCTATGTTCTATTCCTAATTCTATAGCATTAGGGACATTTAGTTTTGCTTGACTGTTCTTTCTTTTGCATTTCTTAGTATCGAAAAAACTTACCAGCTGTAACCATTGTTTTAACTTTAAAATTTAAAAAAATTGTCCTATAGGACTTAATTACGAACAGATTAACAATAATTTTCATATCGTGTTTCTATATATCAAATATATCAATGGAAGAATAGACTTACTTGTGAAAACTGATATATAAAATGTTTTATTTGTAAATTTCTCTACATCAGCACACCAACCCAACATATTAAGACTATTATCAAGTACACAGCATGTACAAATTATTTGCTTGCAATCAAATTATCAATCTTCCAGTGACACATTTTATTTCTTTATACAAACTAAACATGCAGGTATTATTTTGAATTTTGATTTGTTGCCAAAGTCATGACCTATTTGAGGGGAAAATAGAGTGTTGCCGTATGAAATTAGGTTGCGTTTTAAATGGGTGTTTAGAACATAGATAGACACAAATTATTGTGTCCTAAATTATGCCAAGTTGTCACTTGCCAAAAGATGAGAAGCCTATCATTGGTTTCTTTGTCTGTTACCGAACATATCATAAGTGTAGTATGAGGAAACAAAAAAAAAACACATTAACATTGTAGAAACTTATTCATGAGTACGAAGGAAAGTATGCGTAATTCCGCAAAAATTAAAATTCCAGTTTTCCTCTAATAAACTATCCATATACTAAGTGAACATGTGAACATTCATACAAAAAGTGCAAAATCTCTGCAGCTGCATTTCGGGATCAATTTTAGTATTCATGTAGGCCATGTTATAACCTAGAATAGATTTTTGAGGTCATTACAGAAATGGACATAGCCTTTCCAGACTGATCTGGATATTTCTGTCTGTAATAAAATGTGGATGGGGTAACCTAGTTTTAGGTCAAATATAAGTGACTCAAATAACATTCTTTACTTTCTACAAAGTCAATCAGCCCATCACCTTCGGCTGATATGGTTATCTATGGCATTAAATTTCTACATTTTAAAATAAATTCCCTGACTACCAATAAAAACAAAATGGAGTTAGTTTAGATGGTGAGTACAAGTTATGGTTTAATTTATACGATATGGTTGATTATATCTATGAGAAAAACATAGGCCTTGAATCTTAAACATAACATATTCAATTCAATTATTCTCAGACAAATGTTCCATTCAATAACGAGTATAAATAAAAATGAAAGAATCTAGTGTCAATATAATGATCGGCTGGGAAAAACATGGTATTGAAACTTTGTGGGACGTCTCCAAAACTGACATGTTACATACATGTATATATGTAGGTGTGAAGAAAGTGACAAATGTAGAAGATACACGTATGGTTAAACAAAGGATAGTGATATTTGGCATTTGGTGCTCTCTGTCTACCCCATGAAGGGTGTTGCAAAATGAAACATAATATCCTGATGCACATAATATGACGCTTAATTCTTTTCAAGATCCATATTCTTAAAGATAATTGATAGATCATTTTCATTTCCCCCGGATAGTGCACTGATATAAGAGTAAACATAAAGAAATAATGCTCATCTAAATAAAGACAATGTCTCATTACAGTCGCGTTCTAATGTTTGCAAATTGATCATTAGCCCCGTTGACTTAGCTTATAAATATGAATGTATATGGCTTAAAACACTGAACATTACATACATATATAGAATATGATTTAAAATTCTGTAAACTTGTATTATTATATAATTCAAGTTCTACCATCAACTAAACATTCCTATTTACTTTTAGATTGTGATTTTTCTTGGAACCAAATTATAGTCTATCATATAATAAAAATAGCAATGTGTCATAGCAAACAGTCATGTAATCCATAAATATGTATACTTAATTATCAATAATACTAAACTCTATATTATAATGAGTCATGTTTGTGTTACAATGATAAAATTTAAGTTGATTATATGCTAGTTGATTTATACGCAGATATTAATAATTAGATATATGATAGTTTAGTACAATTAACAAATAATGAATTACATGAATACTATACAATGAGAAATAAGAATGTGTTATGTGGTCAAAAAGCTGCCTTTCAAAATAAATATATGTGCAATGTCAAATGCTAACAGACAACTATCAACTCCTTTGCACAAATTTGACATGTGTTTATTCGATCACACAAATAAATCTTGAATACATACTTCATAAATCCTATAAATTTGTATTTATTATAGAATAATTTCCGCAGGTGGTGGTTGTTGATTAAACCGGTACAAAATAGTAATGAAAAAAAAAATATGTACAAAATTTTCAATAAACTCAATATAATCAGATGACATATATCAATCATCCAAAATATCACATATCACCAAAATTATTCTAACCATAATGTGTATAATCTGCATTACTGAGTAACACAACATATATTGCAACTGTAAACATGCATGCAGAGTCCAGTCATAATTATTAATTGAATGTCGTTAATATATACGATTCCATTGACAAATGATAGATATTCATTTCTGCAAAATGTTTAGCGAGCTACTTCTGGTAAACTGCTCATATCGAAAAGAAAATTATGTTTCGTAACTAAAAGCATACAAAATATATACACCCCAATGTTTCCGAACAGCTGTTTCGTCATGCCGTACAAAATAACTCGTCCACCGTATCAATACTCTCATTGCGCAAAGTGTCACTGAAATGCGTTGAAGAAAGTCTTTGTCAAAAAGTAATTGAGATGAAAAAGAGGATTTGCAAGTCTATCTACTTCTAAAGGACAATGATCAATGAGATATTAAATCTATGGTAGAACCTAAAGATTCACGGTCGTAATATAGTAGACCTACTGAAAGTCATGAACTTCGCACATTATTAACATCGTGGATATGACAAATTAACAGTAAATAAATGAGCATAATTATACGTTTATGAAAATGTCGATAATGAACCATTTGTAATACTTGGTAGGTACGACATCAGCCGACCCGGATAACTTACTCGATTGTGTCCTGGAAGGCAGTGGTATTCGATGTCCGCCTTTTCTTCGCGATCTTCGGACGTAAGAACGCGAGGACGAAAACGAGGCACTAGGCATTATTTCTTTAACTCTTTATTTTCACCACAATTCAACCTAAACAAAGGAGACACCCGCACCAAAACCGTCGGCCATTTTCTGTTTAGAATAGATTGGGGAACCGAAACAGGAAATTAAGATTGAAACATATCAATCGACGATTGGCAAGAGTTTTAACGTTTGACATATATTACACTAAGCACTGATACTAATATGATAACTGTTAACTTATAAAAACCATTAATTTAAATAATTACGCTAAACATTCACACTACCCTAAAAACCAAAGGGCGACTCTCAATAAAATATGGCGGATCTTGAAGTAACATGGCAGTTGTGCTAGCAGCGCCATCTATAGTTCGGCAACGCGTTTATTAAACGTAGTTGGATACCAGTAGGCCACAGGTACAAAATATTAATAACCTATGGAATAAAGAAAATCTTTAATTTCAGATAGAATGAGAGGATGGTAGGAATTTAATACCACTCAGCAGTATAAAATTGTGATATTATGTTAAATATCAAAATGTAGGTAAAGTTTTACCTTGTGAATAGTTTGGTATTAAAAGATACAACGCTACAAACCGTAAACTGTGTTTGACTACAATTATGGAAACTCTAATCAGCCAC
Source organism: Myscelus amystis hages (assembly GCA_018244895.1). Lineage (NCBI taxonomy): Eukaryota > Metazoa > Arthropoda > Insecta > Lepidoptera > Hesperiidae > Myscelus > Myscelus amystis. The sequence continues at coordinate 9,429 of DWQT01002021.1, read as the reverse complement.
TGCCACAGCCGGCATTAGCCAATGCAAAAAGTATAATAAAAATGATTTTAGTTGTAAAATTTTAATTAATTTAAGTTATTTATAGAAGTTTTTATAAAAAAGAAAGACCTGTTTGACAAGTTTAAAAATGTATTAAAAAATTTTGATTAGGATTTAGTTTAATTAATCAATTATTAGTTGTATACATGATTAAGTTTATTATCTCTTGTATGGAATAAAGATAAAATTAACGAAAGAAAAAGAAGTTTATAAATATTCATAACTTTTGAATATTTTAAAATAGATTAGTTATGATTGGCTGAAGAAACAACATTCACGATCTTAAGAATTCATCAAATCAGATGATTTCTTTTATGACATATGTCAACTTTAAAATTTTGATTGCTATCAAAAAGCTAAATAATACAGAAGTTCTCCACCAAGTTCATAAAGACTTATTTTTTCCCCCGTATTGTTGTTATTGTTATTAGACTTAAATATACATTTGTTCAATGTGAAATCACAATGATTCTTCAAGAGTTTATGGAAAATAATTCTTGTCTTTTATCCATAGTAGCATGCATATTTTTAACCTTTTGTTACGTCGGTAGCTTGTATGTGTGGAAGTCATCTCTGGGCAGGTATAAACATCTATTTTATATTACCAGTACGTGATATTAGTTTTACATAATCGTGTCCAAATAAAACTTACAGTTTTAGCGTTTTTAATATATTCACAAAATCAACACAAAATGGATTTTACTTAAATTTCAGTTATTGGATGTATAATTTTTGGGTGCATTAATAGATTTCATTATTAATGCTATTTTATTGGATATTAACAATACAAATATTCTTTTAAGGATTCCATTTATTTGTAGGTGTTACACATAATATGCAATTTCTTATTTACTTGATATAATCATATAAAAATGAAGCTACAATTGCAGAGATCATCCCACTACAATCAAGAGGAGGTTCTTCAGTGTTATCTGCATGATGCTTCTTGCCCCATTCTTCACACAATTATTCCTTAATGAAGAAACAATGAGAAGAGCAGACCTGCTTGAACATATGGGTCTCAGACTATCAGGACTCTTCAAAGCTGCCATCTTACCATTGCTTCTAACAGCAATTCTCTTTCTAGGGCCTTTAACAATGCAGTTTTTTGGTGGCATCTGGAGCATATACTCAGGTAAATTAAAACAGTGTCTTTAAATTTGAAATATCAGTGTGCAAAAGTAGGTTTTTTGATTTTAAACAGCACATAACGTTTTTCAGTACTTATGTATTATTATCTGGAAATTACTTATTTTGTAACATTTTTATTTTTATTTTAGAACCAGCATACTGGTTGACAATCTCGCAAGACTTAGTTTGGGTGCGTAACCACTTGATGGCGCCACTGAGCGAGGAGTGGGTGTTCCGGTCATGCATGGTGCCTCTGCTGATGCAGTGTTTCAATCTCATGACAGCTGTTTTTGTAGGCCCATTGTTGTTTGGCATAGGTAAAATAGATTTTGTCAGAAATAATATTTTAGTATGTATTTTAAAAACAAATTTGTCTCATTGGATTGTGCATTGGGTAGGCTAGTTGTATGCCAAGACACCAATAGATGCGGGATTCTGCTTCTGGGGTACCTGTACCACGTGGGAGTGGCCTGTTTCCAGCATTGTGCCTATAAAGGCTGATGGAAGGAGTTTATATACTTATTTATGATTATTACAACCTTGAAATTCAAAATTATTTATCAGATCAAAATAGGCCACTGCCATTTTTGTTCGAGCACAGTTTTCTTGGATCATATTCCAATTAATCCCTATAGCAGAGTCAATTTAATAGGCCACATTTGATGTCTGTCAGTTTTACCTTCATAGTGAAGTGACCTGCTTAAAAACATCGATTAAAGTGAATGAATCGATAGGGACTTGAAACATAAGACCACTGCTCTGCTATAGTTGTGTTTATTTAAATTTTAAATTACAATTTTAACAAGGTGTACCTAGAAGTTTATTCTATACGTAGTTAATTATATATACAACTCACATTCACGAATATGTATTCATAAAGGCATGTCACAATAATTTGAAATTTTTAGAAAAATCACAGTAAAGTGAAGTAATTTGATTCGGATCTCATAAAATTTGTAAAGAAAAATGTAAGTTGATTTGTCAAAAACAATTTGCATCGGCCGGGAATCGAACCCGGGCCGCCCGCGTGGCAGGCGAGCATTCTACCACTGAACCACCGATGCTTGTGATATAAGAAACAAATTTCTGGTACAAAAACACTATTAATATTTTAAATAAAATATGTAATATTAATTATGACATTATTGAATTCAAGTCATAAGCGCGACTCTATAGAGTTCCCAAATTATGTATCGAGAAATAAACCGATCGTTTCGCAAATCTTATAAATATTTTTAGACTGAAAAAAAAAACATACGTAATGTTAATATAAACAACTGCATTAGTGTTTTTCTTAAGAACACTATGTTTCCTGCTATTTAACTTAACTTTTAATTCGGAGCGTCTTATTTAGAATTATTTCCAACTAGGTAATTTAAAATATACTCATATTATAATACATATTTTTTGGAGGACGAAAGAAGACAATGTTATATATAATACTATCACGGTTAGGAGTGTGGGCCGTACTAACCGTGCATTATGTTTTATTTTACAGCGCAATAAAAATATGCAAATGACAAGGATTTGCTATCGACCCGCTTATCATAAAGATTTATATCTCTACTCACGAACCGAACTATGTCAATATACTCTTTATGGGAAATCACCGTTATATTTAGCAGTAAAATTCAAGGAAGTTAATAATAACATAATAAATACTCCGATCAGCTGGTCGAAAACAACTGAACAATAGACAACACTGCCGGCATTGCAATTTTTTAGAAGACTGTTTAAATTTCTCTTCCAATTTGTAATGCATGAAGAATACGTCTAATATATGCGTTTTGCTTACGTTCCAAGAGGAAAATATGCCAGTTTTTACGCGGCGATAAAAATTCAATTTGACAGTTTGGTCTTTGTGATTTTTCGATTATTGCTTTTTTGCGTAGAGTTAAGTAATTTCGTATGTTTATTTAACTACGTTTTTACATAAAATCCTTACATGATTGTTTCTTGTTATTTCTTTAATTGCTTTAAATCTTGTAAATTGAAGATAATAATAACTAATGTTGATAATTAGTTGAAAACTATTAGCTACATGTATGGATAAAAAAAAATACAGACGAATTGAGTACCTCCTCCTTTTTGAAGTCGGTCAAAAATATACTTCATTGTAAATTCCTTAAAGTGAGTCGTAAATACCGGGAGGTTATAATCATACTGTTTGCGATTTGTTTTGACCCGCCAAAGTCATTTAGGTTATATTTATAAGTATAAAGACAAAAGAGTCAATTTAATATTGGGTTTTCCAGCAATATGTGTTTTAAGCATTAGTAGAATTTCTAAAAACCTTCTTAACATAACTTAATTAATAAACATCGAGTCTTAAGTTTGTTTTCTCAAGATGAGATCACGACGAGGAACGGACGATAACCTCTTTTTTATTCAAAATATCAGGCAAGTCTTTTTATGGAGATATTTGCAAAACAACAACTACTTATGATTTTTAAATTTCCTTTTATACAGAAGAGTCTATAGTAACAAAAGGTGATATGTTTACATCAGCATTATAAACGTTTTTCATATCGCTAATGTCGCAAGTAATGATGTTGTTAACTTATAATCGAACGCAGAAGAGATAATAATGCCCTCTTCGTGTTACAGTGCCATGCATAATATTGCAATGCACTGCGTTTATGCAAGCGCTCTTATAGATTGAGGGTGAGACGGAGATGAAATAAGTCTTTAGTGACTTACCACTGTATATTCTGTAACATATATATTAAATAATGAAAATGTGAATATACATAAATAGAGATCCCTTGCGGCGTCGAGAAGCGTGCGCGGAGGGCTGCCTGAAAAAACAAAAGAAGAACGAGAAACAGAAGACGGAAAACAGAAGAATGACGATGCACGAACGAATAATAAAAAAAATATTAGTGACTCACCAGCACGCTACAAGATCCATAAAATACAATATTGTTTTACTATGTTCATCATCCAGAGGATTCGTTAATAATTTGTAATTGCATTTTCATGCTGTAATTTAAACAGTGAGGCATGCAAGACTTATTAGAGGTCGCGTTGCAACTCTTTAGGAGCGGGATATTGACCTCTAGTATACACGATAGACCGGCATCCAAACACATCGAAACACAGATTATTGTAAAAACTGTTCTACGGGTTCTACAATCATTCGATAGATGCCGCTTACAGTCGCGGATATGATCTGTTACTAGGATTATCCGACGTCCTATAGGATATACATATGGCCCAGATGAGCGGCCAATGTCAGTGTGTCAGCGGGCCGAGGCCGCGTCGCGCCCAAATCCCAATTGTCCCGACATTGAATTTGTGGACACGGGAACGATCTACTTGCTGCGTTAATATTCAATTCATATGTAAATGATTTCAATTGACAAAATTCAGAGAAGTCACACATGATCTGCCTGATCGACCTCTGTTGGTTCAGAGGCAAGTAATATTCAATGGAATACAATGGAACTTTACTCCGTTAAAAAAATATAATCCATTTTATAAGTTGCACAGAGAATGGGTTGCAAAGAGTGGGTTTTAATCGAAAAATTTTGTGACGATTATAATTCGTACACGTCTAACGTGCACCTAGCAAGCTTAAAAAGAAATACAATGTGTGCGTAGAATTAATGTAACTACAAAAAATACTTAGTGCTAATTAAAAGCATTCTCTCTCAGTCAACCACTCAGGCAAGTCAGTTATTCGGTTACAAAGATCTTTGTCATATCAGAACCACATGTAATTATAATATCAATAATAGCTTATTTACAATCGGCAAATTATGTGTTATCGACTTGCCTGTACACTTGGAGTGAACGTTATCATCGCTAACATAATCATAACTTTATTTTCCTCGCTGGAGCATTACAATCACGCTTTGTCAAGAAAGTGAAATAGCTTGTAACCGACGGAGTCCGGTCGTTCCTTGACAACTAGGGGATCTTTAGTTCGTCGTGTTTACTTTGATTCGGTCGGTTTATGCCGGAGCGTTCCGATCTGTGACAACGGATTTTAACATTACGCCAGTCCAGGCCAGTCCGCCGACTTGCGTCGGCTCGTGAACGCGTTATTCGCAACTTTGATTTCGCACCGATCAAAACATGCGATCGTAAATTTTCAATGAAAATTTTTAAATCTATTGAACACGTATCGGCAAAAATGAAGTAATATAAAAAACTTACTGATAATTAGATATCTTTCGACTCAACAGTCCTTTTCTAATTCAAAAAACTTAAACAAACTTTTGGCGCGAATGTTGGAAAAATATTAAAATGTAAGTATTAACTTAAATCTTTTAACATCTTATTACGATTTACACATTTTAACATCTTATTACGATTTTATACTAAATAGATTAAGTACCTACAATTTTATTTTGTAACTTCTAGTGAAATGGGATTCAACATTTCCACCAATAACTTAAGTTATTTCTATGTATATTGTATATCTAACCTAAAAACGGAACGAATGCTTACTTAAAACTTCCTTTTTTATATTTCAATAGCACAGATAACGTGTCTGAATTATATATAATATTTTAATTATAAATAGTCGTTTACCAATACATAGTTAAAGGCACTGGCTTTTATACCAAACAATATATAAAATGTAGTTGCTTACTTCTAAAAATAATATAACACAAACAAAAGCTACCGCGCTTTTCACTATCGGTTTTATTGGTTTTATTGCATTTTATACATATGTACAAACATCCTTGATACAACTTATACCCCAATATGACATAATCACTCGCTCATTATTGAGTCAATGATAATGTATGTTCTGACTTAATACCTAGCATTATCTCCATTCCAATAATTTATACTAACTGAAAAATAATACGTAAAAATTAAGTATTATTTATATTTCTTTTAAGACATAAATTTCTCTAGAATTCGGTTCCAATATTCTAAACGATTTAATACACATTTATTTATGTCTTTTCATATGTAAGATTTAACTTTTTTAAAATCCTATACAATAAATTTTAATGCAACCCTGGTCCAATACCAGTAAGTGCAAGAAATAACAAAAAAGCTCTCGATCAACTTCAAATATGTTTTATTAGCATGCATAAGAAATGACATGAGCAAAGAAAAGAATACGCTCTTGGAATGCAAAAAATAGCCAACACACTTTCTACACTGTTTTCCTAGCGTGCATCGTATCTTGTAGGTTCGTTTATTGCTTATTTAAATCATACAACGCGAAATTCCTGAACCGAAACTAGGCAGAGCCTGTACCTACTACGGTGACCACACATCTGATAAACTACATCTGTATATGCTACATAATATTATGCGTGTATACATGTTTTTATTACACCCAGACACAGAACAAATCTACTCATCGCACAATTGTTTGTCCTGAGTGGGAATCGAACGCACGACATTTAACAGTCCGTGTCTAACAACTACACAAGAGGGCCGTCGAATAAGGAATACACAATTAAATAAATATAGATTACAATTAGTAAAAAATCCCGCTTAACTTCTTATGTTTTAATTGTATTGATACGAGGAAAAAAATTAGGAAACGTACAACAGTAGACCAGTAGACTAAAAGAGTAGACCAAAGAGTAGAACATTTAAAGGCTTTTCGATATCGCACAACGAGCAGATTGCAAATAGGCATTTAGTTAATTGTACCAGGAATTACTTTAAGAAAATGACTTGTTACGAAATTAGGTTGATTTTAAATTAAATGAAGTAATAAAATACCCGGATTGTTGCTAAGTATCATTAGCTTCGCTTATTTTTACCCATTCAATTAACATATTTGAATACGACTCCTGAAAAGACAATTAGAAATCTTTCATTTTAAATATTCAGCATTGAACCAACGATGCCACAGGGTCTATAAAATGTTAGCTGCTCGGCTAACAGCTTACCTATAGGACCTCAGTTTTACTCGCGATGTTTTTCTTCACCGTTAGGTTCAGAACAGAATATTTAATTTTGAATTCTTTTTTTATGACCTCAAAATTCGTACACAAAACAATGTAATTATTCCAATTAATTTTTAATTAGGTTACAAGATGTTATTACGCGGAATTTGTATTTTTTTGGTAGTTAGTAACAAAAAACATTTTTTATTAAACTGCTAGTACAGAAATACGAGGTTATTGTAACTTTAGCAACCTTGACTGCTTGGCTGATGTAGGTGTTGTTGAGGCACGGTTGCTTTGGAAAATACGTGTTGGATGGCGGATGAAACCGAATACCATCTACCTTTTTATCGCTGCTGCGTCGAGGATATGGTGGTTGGAGGAGCCCCAGTCAGCTTCGTGAAATTATCGCGGTCGTTGGTGATCACAGTCATTTCCTGCAAAGGTTATAGCAAATGCTGATTACGCGCGGCTGTAGAGTGCGGCATTAACCTTATGCTAATATGCCACGTTAAAGAAGATAGGTGCTAGGTAGGGGAGGGATGTTGCGTGCTGGAGAACAGACAGCTGGGGATTAGGGATGGGAAATTCCAGGATCATTTCAGGTATGACGAGAGGTTTGGAGATGAGACCAATGTTGTATGGGCTGCAGAAAAATACGCCGCAGAAAAATCGCCGTAGAGGTACTCGTAATTGTTCCTACTCCACTAACGACTCGTCAACGCGGTAAAAGTTCAATCATGTTGGGTTTCACCGGCTAATAGGAAATATAAGGCGTTAACAATAGGTTGTGTCAAACTTTAAATGTAACCTGTAATATTTTTAAAAACCATTTCTATAAGTGTTCTTGTTTACACACAAGAACGAGTATACACATACGTAATCCCGTAAAACTTTATCGTCTCCTCCAAAATGTAGAGTAGGGTATTGTTGAATATTTCACTCTCGTTCCTGTAACAAGAAAATTCAGATTTGCTAACTTAATGTGGTACATTGACGTAGCGAGCGTTGCCCCAAATTGTAATCCCTTTGACGATCAATTACAAGTGACTAAACAACACGTATGTTGATCTGGTCACGGATCAACATAGACAATACAATCTAATAACATGTTCTGAGTACATTACATCCATGATTACATTTGTAATATCTAATTGTTGTGCCATGGTTAATGTTACCTTGTAATTTTCTATCACGATTACCTACACATCTCATAACTAATGATATTGTAGAAAATCTATGATATCTCAATGCAATATGTTTTACGCAGGTATACGAGGATAAGAGGATATTGTTAGTCGATGAATTAATTTCCTTAGTCATATTCATACTAAAGTTTATATTTTTATTTTAATGGCTCACGAGATGGTAAGTGAGATGCAGTCTAAGATAAACCACGCTTATTAAGAAAGTGACTATTAACTCTCCTTTGAAAAATCCTAAGTTGTATGTAAATTTTCTGTAAGTTATAACAGTTTAAGTGGTAATTATAATTTAAGTAGATTGTTAATCTAATGTTTATTGCCCTTGACAGATCAGTTACGGGACGCGGATTTGATTCAGGCTCATGACAAATATTTGTCAGGTGTATTTGTTTTGTTTCGGTGTAAAATTTTCTGTGTGTCTGAAGAAGTTTGTATTACGTATCAACTATCGTGATAGACTGAGCGTACTCTGTATTGTTATATTTTAAATCTTGACATGGTTTGAAAATCACGTTCTAAATTCTAAATTGCTTAACTGTAACATATTGTAAGTCATAGGAATGTGCTTATCAGAAAAAAACAATAAACGCGAGCTGCTAGAGTTACGCTAGGTACGGTAGGTAGGTTACGAGACTTTTCTCAAGCATTCTCAAGTTTCGCATACTCAGCGTTAAGAGAAGTCCGCCGGTATTCTTGAGAGAGGACAGTTTAACGATATTATTTCAAGTACAATATGTAAACATTATTTCACATACCACTATTATTGTATTTTTAATTAACTCAAATTGTTTTTTCAATATTCGTAGTAGGAAATCAAAGTTACGGTATTTTTTATATATAGTTTTTTTTTATTTCATCATTTAATACCGTGAATATACTATTTTAATTTTTCAAATCTGTGTAGTGTTCTTATTGGCCACGTGTCAGCGAAAAATGATTGACCCTACACCGATAAATTAATTCTGCAATTTTCTATAGGTAGGTATGTATTTGCTTTTGTATAAAAAATAATCCGAAAAAGATTCCATTTACTATTTGCGTCTCAAATTAGTAATTTCGCAACAAATATATTACCACACCTATGTCTGCCTTATAACAGCAGTGCTATTAGCTGCTGTGTTCTGGTTTGAAGGGTGTGGTAAGGGAGACATACTTTTTCGAGGCATTCCAACTTAGTCCTCAGGGGT
>DWQT01002020.1:0-15128 GCA_018244895.1 Myscelus amystis hages | reverse complement strand
GCTGTCTGGTTACCATAACACAGGCATTAAATTGCCTACTTTGGAATCAGACAGCCGTGTGTGGAATTGTCCTAAGAGATTGTTAAGAGATTATTATATGTCGTTACATATTCCCATCCCGTATCTGTCTATTACACTTTAGATGTACTTAAACTTCCAAGTCTGTTAAGCGACAAAGTTAATACGTTCGAAGTATTCGAACTACCAAGTACTGGTGCATGGTACTTGGTTAAGAGATTTCTAGACTTGCCCGTCGAGCCATAATCTCTGTGCAGAGCAATGCAACATAATGTATTGCACGTCAAATGCACAGACATTTGCAATAGAAATGTGAAAGCAGTGATTAGGAAGAGAATAATAAATCTATTATGTATGTATGATATACCTTCATACTTTATGTACACTGTTCTACCTAATAATAAACGGGTACCGCTTTTCTCTTTAGTTATTGGTTATTGATAAATGATTGGCTGGAAGAGAACTTTTTTTACGTATAAACTTCACGACCTCAAATTTCTAGTAAGACGCAGCGGGGTGAAGTTTTCAACATTCGCATGCGAATGATTTCCGCGCTTTACGCATTTCCAATAACCGGATGAAATATATACATACGAGATTATATTTTCATTGCAATACTTTTCAATTCCATTCCCCTTTCGCTTACTATTTATTCATCTTACATTCCACACCTTTTTCTACCGTGTTCACGTTTCTCCCTGCTCCCCGAAAGCCAGGTAGAAAGATATTACCCACCATTGAGACCCCTTGTGTATGATCTTATATCTGACCAAAAGCGCACCACGGCTGTAAGATTTTATAACAATCTTAGCAACACTAACCGGGAACTCTAGTTAATACTCTTACTTATTTTATTGATACAATGACTACTCAAAGTGTGGATGTATTTGATCGGCTTACAAGTTCCTCGTTCGTTAAGGCCTCAACGAACTCATTAAGTCGTGAATGTGAACCAGTCACACGCGACATGCGGTGTCGTGTGCGCCTTAATTAAGAGCTTCATTGCGTCCTTGTGCTATAAGATTGAGCGTATGAAACCAATATTATGAAATTCAAGGAAAATTATCTTTTGCCAGAGCACCAGCCAGCTCGCTCCACGGTATTTTGTCGCAGAGGATCTTGGCTTGTTTATTAAATTATATCGCAGTTGCAGCTTTTCGTTTTCTTATTTGTTTAGTTTCCATATTAACGAGTTTGTTAAGTCCTGTCCTACTTTTTTGGTTTGTATTGAGTGTATTCCGCTTATAAAGACTTATTATTATCATTACTATTAATATTATAGGAGTGCGGCGTATTCTTTACTGACAATTATTCATCTTTTATTAAACTTTAATACCCTGTATAGAAATATTCACGACAGTTACATAAATGTATTTACAAATTCAAAATACATTTATTGTTGTACAGAACAGTAAACAATATGATAAAATCCAGCTGTTTACAGATTACTTGTTAAGTTATTCCCGCCTTCTACTCATTCTTCTTAAGTGAGAATCAAACCCACAGTCAGGCCGGCGGTCTTATTGACCAATAACCGAAATAACTTGCCAGTTGACGCCGTGTCGAAACAAGTCACGTAATAGCCCGTAAACAAAGATATACATTTAAATGTATAAAGCAGGATACACAGCATACCAATATTGATAGAACCGAAACACTCCAGGCCTTACAGTTGACGAAATTAATTCGTCTCCGTCAGATTAACATAAATTTCCTTTGCAGATCGTTCACCTGGGCCCATGTCGTTGACTTGTTTGTGTCAAAACGGCTTCCTGACAATCTATAAATAACCGTGTCCTGAAATATTTATATAAATCTACTAGTTGACCCGGCACACGTTGCTTTGCTATATAAATTATTTTTTATCGCTGCTCCTCTCCTATTCATCTTAGCGTGATGTTATATAGCCTATCTAACACTGAAAGATTAAGTCAAATCGGACCAATATTTCCTGAGATTAGCGCGTTCAAACAATCAAACAAACTCTTTAGCTTTATATTATTAGTATAGATTTTCGTCTCGCATTCCCCGCCCCGCGCCCTTCGCCCCTCCCGTCGTTTCATTCACCGCCCCCACGCCGCATGGACCGTCGCAGATTCGCTATCGATTTTTCGTCGTCTGGCGTACTCCGGCCGCGTGGTAAGCAACCTTGGCCTTGCTCTCAAATAGACAACTACGGATTTTTTTTTAATTCGATATAAACGTCAAACGTTGCCTCAAATTGCTTTTTTTTGTACAGTTGTCAAATACATAGTAATACAGATTACGAATTTACATTTTAAGGTGTTGTGAAAACTAAATGTTTAACTGATATAAATTTAGATACCTGCTTTCCTTAATAGCTACGCTATGCATATTTGCCCAGATCACGAGTAATTATAATATGGTAGTTATAATAATAAGCATTTTCTCAGCAAAAATGCGCCATTCTTATAATTTTTATAAAGCAAGTTATATTTAATGAACATTCGACATGGTTGGCAGCGGAAATTAATTTCTCAACGAAGCGGTAGACAATTTTTAAAATTAATAAACCTGTTTCATCATCATAGGTACAGATTAGAAATACAGCATCAAAAAAACACAAGGGTAATTTTACGAAACGCCTCAGCATATTGAAATCGAAAAAGTCTCGACTACACGTGGTATCTACATATACATCTAAATAAAATTGTGATTTCAAAATGCCTTGTTTTATCGGTGCCTATACGCGAAGTTGTGTTCAAATTACTAAAACATAATTTTCATTTTCTGTCCTTTGTCTTTTGTTTTCCAGACTTATCTCCAGAACGACTGAACCAATTTTATTGGGCCTTCTAGTGGCAGACAGAGAAACCTATGTTATCTATTTAAATATCATTTCCATAGGAATGAAATCTACGCGGGTAACACCGCGGGGCACAGCTAGTATTGATATAAAATTTGTGTTTATGTTCTCAAAACATCTGTTTGTTTTTATAAGCCTTTGTTTGACTTGCAATGTTTAAATGTATGAAACCTGTTCGTAAATATTACCGCTTTGCCGTTCTAAAATGATATTTTGTTACGTACTTTATTACAAACCACATTTAAACATTGTTATTCAATCCCTTTTTATTACTCCACTGCTCTGCTGGATGTAGGTCCTTCATAATTTAACCAATATAACAAGTTTAATTGAAGGAACTCTTAATATGAAGGTTTTTATGAAATGACATTAATTCACTCGACGAAAAGCGATGCCATTTTACAAAACCTACTCATACTTTTAAATTTCGACCGAGCACTTATTTAAAACTGCTTCACGATAGATATAAAAATAATTTGAACGAATTAAAAGCATATTCAAATTTCTTGATTAGACCACTTAGCAAAGTTTTTCAGAACGCAGATTTAGAGGTACCGTGTTTTCCGTCCATTATGTTGGTACTTCCACTTCGTTGGAACACGCCAGACGCTCTCTAGTGAAGTGGTAACTTCAAAGTTGGCTCCCTCCCTCTCGGTACCATTGAACGCAACTCTAATTGCACTACACCTCATTATTCGCTTTCGCTAAAAGCTCTTTCGTTTAAACTGTAATCTTTACTCTTTTTCAACACTCGCAATTATTGTAACAAAAGTTTTTATAGTGTTTTTAAGTATTTTAACGGTCTCATAGAATGGATTTTACTCAGATAAGCTGAGATTTTTTACCGAAAAAGAAGAGAACTCAATTTCTATCGTAATTATCATTAATGAAGGAACCCAGTTTCGTGAGGAATTCTAGTACACTTTACATAAATATGGTAAAGAAACCATTTTAAGTTCCCCATTTACGTGCTCGTCACGTGAATCGTTCGCACCGGAAAAAGATACAGACAGACAGGCTCGCAAACATGCAACGTGCATATTAGGCTCAAGGATCAGAAGAAAGTGAGAGAAAGTCACAATTAGTATGCGAACAGGGCGCTTGTTACAATATGTTCCTCCGAGACACACCCGTGCCGCAGCAATATCTGTATATTTCGCAAATGCACCGTCTATTAACCTGTTGTATGTGACTTTTACTAATAATTTTGCCTTTTAAACTGTACTCAACACTGGCTGGAAGGAGATAATTGATTTTATAAGGAAGTAACAAATCTGTGACGACCTCATAGAGAACATCATTTCTCTTCTAATATATGAACATTTTGATAACAATACAATAGTGTGATTTAAGACTTACATAAGTGCAATTAAATTAAGTACTTGACGAAGTTATTACCCCGAAGGGACGTAAAAAACAACACCTCATTATATATAGGCAGTTTTATTATATAATATATTCACTTAAACAATTATACCAGTGAGTGAGATAATAAGCGAAAAAAAAAAACATTAAAATGTTTAAAACATAAGTAACTTGTATTATTCCCTTGCCTATCCAACGCTGTATTGTTAAGTTATTAGAAAATTAATAGTTACTTTATAAACGCGCCATCTGTCGAAGTTTTAATTTATATAACATCCGGTTAATCGGGTGCGCTCGTAGGAAGCACACTTCATTTATTCAGTTCCCGCATTGTTACTACACAATAGCAATTCGAAACATTCCCGCCATTATTAATTATTTATTGTGTGACTAATAAAGTTGTCAGCATTGACACTACCTGTGTTTTTATGGCAATTGTCAAAAAAATGCGTTCAAAATAAATAGGACTTATTAGAAACATGTTTACGCTGTATTATCTGTTAACAGTCTTGAGATAAATGTATGTACTCGTATATTAGTGCATTTAATGAGACTGAGTTTTTTTCCTCTTGTAATATTCTATGTGCATGAGTACAGGCAGAACGATAAAAGATTTTCCAAGTAAAACATTTTAATATGTAATATAGGTCGACTCACATTATTACTATTAATAATATACATTCACGTCAAGTCCCTAACGGGGTACGCAGACATAATTTAAAGAACCTATATTTAACATTTTTACGATATTGACTAGGTGCATGATATCTTCTCTTAGTACCTAAATATCAAGAAGTTAAAGCTTTGTAGGTTCCCTCGGGAAGTTTTCTATTTTAAAAACACATGGCACTGTCAAAGCAAAGGCGCGCGCTAGGATTTAAAGCCAAGACCTATCAATTCTTCAATACGAATGCACTTAAATGCATATTGTGTATTTTTGTGTGAGTCACGAACAGATTGTGACCTTCGCATTCTACCGACGTGGTAAGCGTCTAATGTCTGCAAATCAAACTAAGGTCTGAACAATAGATTTTGCATTAACATTAGCACCTTTATGATACGCATATAGAATTTTTCACTGACTCATCGAAAAAATTAAGTTGACATATGCCAAGAAAATTCACGATAAAGTAGGAGTATGCAATCGGCGACTAAATAAAGTCCAAAAATAAAATACATTACTTATATATAGTCATAACTTTAAATTTAAGTATCCATAATTCTTACAACAAACATTTAATGAATACCTTTTACACATGCTCTATTTTTACGCAGTAAATACATTATATTATAGCAACAAATGCTATTATGTTTACGTCTGTCTTCTTAGCAACAGGCTTCAAAATGTAACATTATATAGTTCACCTATTTATTATTACGTGTGTACAAATATTAAAAATCATATCAATAATTTAGTGGTATACGTTCGGATAGTTCATGTAATTTAGTTACCTACCTAGTTACTTTAATGGCACTGGATTATATTAATTTAAAAACGGGACATATAAATTTATAACTAATATTTGAACATTCAGGTTTATTTAAAACATATTTAATGTGTAGAAATTAATTAGGTTTAATGGATTGAATGATTGATCATAGTATTTGTAATGATAGGTGGGTGTAAATCGCTCATAGTTGCAAGATTGGAAGGAGATGCAGGTAATAACCGCAATGCTCACTTGCCATAAGGGGTAATGCTACGCAAACCTGTCCCTTCCCGACATAGCCTCGGGAAAATCACGAACTCTGACAACATTTCAAAACTTCTCACATTCCAACAAAATAGGTCGCACATAACCAACCAAATTGATAGATTCAAGAGTACTCTAAAATTATCTTTCATCACAAATACTAGTATTTAAAATAATTTAGTAAATCAATGAAAAAAAAAAAAACAGCAAAATACGAACCGAAAAAGTCCTCCCAAGTCATAGAATGATCTGAGTCAGCGTTCGCACCGTCCATCTTCGAAGCACTCGATCCAAGTTTTCTAAGTTGACATTATACAGATGTTGAATAAAAACGTAACAACAAACACAGGAGTCTTATCGGACGTGCCACCAAACACACTTTGCTACATTTTTTTTAACAATGTTGACAAACAAAAGGACATCGCGCACGGTACGCGCGGCTCGACGAAACACACGGCCGCCCGATCCGCTGCCGTTTCGTGAATGAAAGAAAAGTTTGTATCATTTCGGCGCCTCGTTCCTCCGGCCTCCTCACTCCTCTCCTCTCAAAGTCTTGCAACTTGCAAGTCGATTCTAAGGCTAACCCGCTCAAACATATTGCATTAAAAAGTCTTATTATGTACACGAGTACATGTGTTTTAGTAAATCTCATATGAGCACCAACGCATTTTGGTATTGCTGAGATTTTCAAAATTTTATTTCATTTTCATTTTCAACAATATAACTGTAGGTACCTAAATGTCATATTAAGTACCAACATTGTATTAACGTCAATTTAAACAAGAAAAACAATATTTTTTTGCATGTAATGCAATCAATAAAATCACCAAGCGAGATGCTTTACAATGGTAGTTTTAAATGTAAGTACATTGTACCGTAATGTACCACGTAAATGTGTATTACGTAATGCAATATAATAGAGCATAATAAAGAAAAATCAGAGAGCCAGTTATTAAATAAAAAGTTAATAACTCCAGCAACGTCGAACTCAATAATACGGACATAAAATGTATTTTGTTTGGAGATCTTTTAAAACATTACATGTTATTCATTAAGTAACATAATATCCCTGATATAATGTTAAAATTTGAACAGTAGACAGCGCGAATGTCCACTACTTTACTCTCTTTTCCTACTACAATCTACCAGTCTACCAAAAGTACCTGCTTGTCAATTTTAGTGTAATCATTTTGACAAGTGACAAACTGTGGTAATAAAATCATTCATTTCGAATAGGTAACTTCCATCGAATACGTTCTCGTGCGTTTTCCATTGCCGATTACTATATAATATAAGTCATTTCGTAAAAAAATACTATGCATTAGATTTCAAAAAACAAATCTTTGAAATTCCAAATAATTTAATACAATTTTAAGTTTTACGTAGGCAACACTACGCAATTGATCGTTTGATTTCTAACAACATGGCGATTGGCGAACTATAATCAAGAATTGTTATGGAACTTAGAAATTCGGTTGGATAAAGTGTAACGCGTATAAACTAGTAAATATCTATGTAGTTCTAAAGTTGTACTCCGTATTATCACAATAACCATCACGTAAATATTATTACATCACTATTTCTGCCACTTGGTCAAGATTAGAGGTAAGGCATTTGTTGAGTAACATTATAGCCGATACATTTGTTTAGTTGTCGTATAGTAAAGCGTGTTTACAGTAATTAAGTTATAGAGATGCTCGATCAATATTGCAGTATTCTATTTTTATTTCTTTAAGGCGTACAAGCGTCGTGGAGCGGAACCGAGAAAATACAACTTATGTTTTTAAAATAGTAGTAGGTTTTTGGACTATTTATAATGCCGCGTCGGGCCATCGAACTGGAACTGCCCATCGTACCCAAGAGGAAGAAGACGTTGGATGACCCCCCGAGTATGAACGTCAGTTTCACTGATGACGAAGCTCTTCCACCTGGTATAGTTTTCACTGATGTGCTCCAGAAGAAATGGCGAATTGGGAAGCCTATTGGTAACGTATATGTATCTGTTAAAATACTTGACATCACACACTTATAGATACACATTTCAATGATAGAACCATAAGGTAATTTAAATAATATGTTAATAACATATGGGACATACTTAGATAGATTATTTGTAGTTAGAATGTTGCATACTGCAGTGATTAAAGCCAACCATTTCTTTATAAATGTGAGTTTAATCTTGATAAAATCAAACACATAGTCATAAATATATTGTCACCTTTTAAGCAATAAATTTACTTGTAAACTAATTCAAGATTTTTGTGCATAAATAACTTCAACATGAAGGCAAATCCTGGTTGAGATGTCTATCAACCCAAATAATGAAATAACTCTGATGATACATGCATTTTTCATAAACAATATGGTGGCTAATTATCATGAGGAGCAACGGCACCTTTGCTGATGGTCACCAGCTATAATATTCACTCGTGATCATTACAGTTATGGCATAATAAATAAACTTGCTTAGATAGAAAAAGGTTTACCGGAATATTTTGATTTCCAATATGTTACACTTATGTAGTTTGAATGTGGTACCACAACACTAAATCACCCACAACTGCTGTATTAATTGCTATTAAAATCGTAATACAATTGAAATGTCTCCACAGGCAGAGGGAGTTTCGGCCGAATTTACCTTGCGTCCGATGATGTCGACAAGGAAGTGACGAAACTCAACGCTAGGTATGTTGTCAAGATAGAGCCACATACAAACGGTCCACTGTTTGTCGAGGTGCACTGTCTTATAAGGACTGCACAGGTTTCTAAAGGTGAGCAATAAATAACAATAAGCCTTATAGATAGTCATGGTAACACCAAGCAAATACATCTGTCACTTATAAATATTACTTTCCATTTCAGTGAAGACTTGGCGTTTACAAAAGAATCAAAAATGTTTAGGAATGCCCGTCTATATCGCCAGTGGATCGTTCACCGATGAAAATACAAACGTCAAATACAGATTTCTAGTCTTACCTCGCTACGATATCGATTTGCAAAAGGTGATAGCGAAAACTAAAGTCCTCGACTTGAAGAATGTACTCATAATAGCTTTACAAATATTGGACGTACTGGAATATCTACACAGCCAAGGCTACACTCACTCTGATATTAAAAGTTCCAATCTAATGCTCGGTTTCGATGGGAACAAGTTATACAAAATGCCTACAATAAAATCAGTGCCATCGTTTCAGAAAGACACAAAGCAAGCTGTTATTCTGTCTGGCAGGCACAGGAAAGCAAAAAGTGGCAAATCCAGATCTTCAAACTATTACGATGACGAAGATTTTATTGTTAGAGATTATAAAGGGGCTGAAAATGAATCCAATGACAAAAGACTGGCTAGTGTAAAAAAGAAATTAAGCAAAATCCTATCGGAGAAGGACAACAGAAAAATACATAGACATCATGCATTTAACTTACGACAACTATCTAACTATGTGAACTATGAAGATTTAAACAGTTCAGTTTGTTCAGATAAGTCGTATCAGAAGCTTTTAGATGATTTTGGCAATAGAAGCTTAACACACAGTTCAGAAGATACCAATTTGACTGACTCCGATTTGGATGAAATTCAAAGGGAAGCAATATATTCACAATCAAGTTCACAGATATATTTACTGGACTATGGACTTGCGTCAAAATTTTTGGACTCGCAAGGGGATCATAAGGATTTTGGTATGGACGCCAGAAAAGCTCATGATGGAACCTTGGAATACAGCTCGAGAGACTCTCACATAGGAGCCCATTCTCGAAGGTCGGACTTAGAAAACCTTGGTTATAATTTGCTAGATTGGCTCACAGGCACGTTGCCTTGGAAAACACCGGAAGTGTTAGCTGAACCAGACTTAGTTCATGCAATTAAGAAGAATTTCATGGGTGATATTAAGCTTTTGCTGAAGACCTGCTTCAAAACTGAATTTTATCCACAATTCATGGAGAAATATCTGCAATACATCACAAGCCTCGATTTCAATGAGCGACCAGACTACGAATATTGTAAGAGTCTGTTCAAAAGTGAGTTGTTGAGGAATGTATGGGCACAGGACAAAGAGCCTTCTGTCAATTTTGGTGAAATTCCACTCTCACCTATGAGCCGTAATAAGTTGTGTTATTCAAAACGATTTGGAAGGAAAAATACTTCACCAGAGTTTTTGGCCCGAAGTGGTATAATAAAGGCCTATGAAAGAGAAAACGTTTGCTCCTATGAAAATGATCTTAAGTTGGAGCTACTCAGGCAAACATTAAATTCATCCAGTGATGGTATTCGGAAACCTTGCACTTCCAGAAACTTTTTCGTGTCCGATGCAGACTTGGTTGCTCGATTGAAGAAATCTTTAATGCCTCTTGATCTGTTTGGCAAGAAGCTGGCACCGAAAAATTTACGCTCGAACAAGAGGAACATTAAAAAGCGGAGAGGCGTCAAAAGACCTCGGAATAGTATTGGTAAATTTGGAAATTTCATGGGATCCGCGAGGCAGTTTACTTGGGCAGAAATTTTGGCGGGAAATCCAGAGGATATTATTCGTAAAGAGCGAAATACTAACGCCGTTAACACTGATGCTGAAGATGATGATGATGAGAATACTTGCAAATACAGGATACGAAAACTGTCCAATGTGTCATCAGAAACTAATGTGGATTCAAACTTGCATTCTCCTTTGATGCAGAGAGATTACTTGCAACGACTAAATCCGACTTACGCCATGAAAGAGGTCTTGGCAAATTTCAAGAAAAAAGTTGCTGGTAAAAGTACTAAGGATCAAGATGAAGCGATGCCGGGGCTCGAAGGTTATACGCCAGCCATGATCAGATTGTATAAACTGAAAGAGAAAAGGGAGAATAAAGAGAAAAGTGACATGGCTAAACAGCAAATCATTGATAAAAAAGAAAAATGTGATTCAGTTGTTACTGTTGTAACTGCCAGGTGTACCAGGTCTATGGCAAACAAAAAATCTACACCAGTCCGTGAAAGTTCTAGATTAAAGACTAAAACAGAAGCTAACGCTGACTGCAAAGTAAAGGGTCCAGATGTGAACAAAGGAGTTGTTACTAGAAGTAGGAATAAAGTGAAATCAAAAAATGCAAATGTCAAGAAACCCAGAAATAGTGCAGATAGCAAAGAGAAACCGGTTGAAGAAAAAACTAAGGTTGTAACTAAAAATGTTGATACCAAAACGGCTGCTACAAAAAAGGTTACTAGAGCTACCTCGGCACGCAAAGGCAAGGTAACTGAAAGTCCCATTAAAATTACTTCGGCAGAGAACAGCACGGTCGAGCAAGTTGAAAGTCCTAATACAGAGAGTGCAGTAAAAATTACCAGAAGTGGGTAACATTCATAGTATTGCAGACATTATGTAATATACATAGACAAATATATAATAATACTTGTCTATATAAGCTAATTTTTTTTTTCAGGTGTGTCCCGAAGACGCAGACCAGTAGAAATTCCATTAAACAACCGCAGAAAATTGAGAAGTTACAAGCGAGCTAAGTAATGGTTAACTGTGTTAACTGTCCGTTGCCATGTCTGTCCTTTCCATAATGGAAGTCCAAGTTCAAACATTTAATGATATTTTTGTGTTAGACTAAGCATAATGCATTTCTTAAATAAATAATATGTTAAAATTAGTCTCCTCTTTTTTTGTTTCATGAATCATAACATTTTGTGAGGTGGTGATGAATAAATTTTCATAATATGGGTAAATGTTGTTTTACATTTGCAGCCTAATATACAAAATTGACGCATGGTAATTTCATAGTGTTTGGACAATGTTATAGAAGAGCGAATATAAATTGTATATTTACGATAATGTTTTGAATATACTATGATATGTACGTTCTGCCATTTTCAAAACACGAGAATATTTCCATAACATGACATTATTGCCAGTAAAAATATATGTACAAATTAAAATTTAACTTTTTCGTAACTAAGAAGCTACGTTATTTGACTAAATCTCGTTACCCTCTTTACTGTGCTGATTATAATTTCAATCATGTTAAAAAGAATTTAAGTCTTAAAGTAAACTTTAGCTTTATTTTATGGCAAACACTGAACGTATCGTATTCAATGACATTATATTGACAGATGACGATGACAATAGATGTCAGCGCGGCATGACAGGCGTGGACGGAAAATAATGATAGATATTAGATTAGATTATATAGTTACTGTTATAGGCAGTCATTGATACTTTGATACAGGCATTGATATGACTCTATCGTCGTAAATAATATCATCCCGATGATTTAGCATAAAACTTGTCCACTACAGTGTTTAGTGACAAGTTTTTACTGTATATCTTGAATTAGTTCTCACACAAAATTCAACGGTGCATTTTTTTGAATAAAATACATTTTAAAGTTTTAACCTTCTATTAGTTAATACTGAATAATTAAAGTTAGCTATGTCTAACGAAGGAAAGGATGTTATTCGTGTGGGTTCCAGAAAAAGCGAGGTAATTGTACAAGTCATAATGTGGAAGTTTAAATTTCGTGTAAATAACCTCGCATCGAAATGAAACTTATTTCGTAACACATAGATAAATGAAGACGAATTATATTGTAACAGCCTTCAACGTTTTTTAATCATATCGACTTGATAGCGTAATAGAACGTAGAAATTCATTCATGGATATTTGGTACATGTTTGGGTAATGGAAAAAACTTTATATCTATACACGTGAAAAGTGTATCAAACTATAAATTAAATTAAATTAAATTTTTGTTGCAATTAAACTATTATAAATGAGACTCAGTTTATATTTTATTATGTTTCCAACTATAGTTTTTGGTTTTGGTATGGTGTACACTGCATGAATGGGTACTGAAAAATTGCTAATGTCTCATAATATTTAAATGTATAACATGTTTATATATTGTTTTAGCTCGCTCTTATACAAACAAATTTTGTGATTGACAGCTTAAAGAAAGTCTATCCGGAAAAAGAGTTCACAATTGGTAAGTACGCGCAACAATATCTAGCATAATCACCACAGTTACAGACCATCTTCAGAAGCCATGTCGAGCTATACTCAAATCAAGCCATTATTGGTATTGTGTAAATGATTCATGCAATTCCATATTTTCATGCGAGTCATATAGATTATATTCGACATTGGGTTTCAATAAGTTCAACCAGCGTTGAGTAGCTCAAGCCATTCTAAGTAAGAGTACTACATCCTAGAACAGGGGTCACCAAATGGCAGACCGCGGTCCGCATCCGGACCACCAAGCGATTCTGTGCGGACCGCCAGATAATAAATATCCAAAACTACAAAAATTAGCTTTAAAACTACTTTGTTTGGGTCAACATATATCTGTGCAGCAGCATTTTCAATATGAACTTCATTAATATTAAATTTCAATCTCGACTTAGTAATAAACATCTCCAGGATTCAGTGTCAACACATCGCTTGCACGAATTTGACTCCAAATTTCAGGCAGATAGTTTGCAACAAAAGATGTCATTTTTCACAGTGAGGAGTACAAAAAAATACCTTTCTTTTTCTGGTGTTACATTTATTTAATAAATATTTTTTCTATAAAATTTTGTGCGGACCACGATGGTCATTTCATTTATCGCGATGGACCCCGATCGAAACTAATTGGCGACCCCTGTCCTAGACTATCCCACTTACCATCAGGTCAGCGTGAACCACACAAGCTTATTTAAAAAGAAATTGGTAAGCTTGTTGGGTGGTCTAGTTTATAATGGCTGACTGTAGCCCTTCTAAGTACCACTAATTAGAATAGGTTTTCCCTTGACCGCAGGAGGCCTGCAACACGGCCTGGCCTGGCTCAGTGTATATCATCTATTTGCCTATTCACATTCTTATGGTAGTAATTTAGAAATCTATTTAACTTTTCATAACTACTCATATTTTCGTACAGAATAATATTTCACTTAAACACATAAAGAGTATAATGAGCTATTTAAGTGCCATGAAAATAATATTAAAGTGTTAAGTCATAAATTGTTAATCACGTTTGCTTGAAGGACTTTTAATGTCTCATTCTTTTTAATATGAAATCCAATTTAAAATACCTGTAATGTATTCATGGAATCACAACAAACACAAGGAATATTTACAAGGAATTATAACAATTAACTAACGGAACAGACTATGGACTATGGCCTAAATTCCTCGCACTATCAGAAGAGACTCAGTCCAGCAATGGATCACTAAAACGGCTAAACAACAGAAGATTTCCTTAAAACAATATGTCTACACATGTACTGCGTGTTAACTTTACTGTGTAAAGACAATGCATTCATTACCAGCGCTTCTAATCATTTCAACCTCTTTCTGAACTATGCCAGATTTACCCCTTGATTACTTTCAGTAACCATGACAACGTTAGGAGATCGAATATTAGACGTGTCGCTGCCTAAAATTGGTGAAAAGTCCCTGTTCACAAAGGATTTAGAAGACGCGCTGAGAAATGACACCGTGGACTTTGTAGTGCACTCCTTGAAAGATCTACCGACGAGCCTTCCCGATGGGCTAGCTATTGGTGCTGTGTTTGAAAGGTAGCATAAGACATTATTAATTTACTTGTCAATACAGGGCCCTGTTTAATATTTTCTGAGGTGTGTGAAGTGTACCAGTCCGCATTTGGCCAGCGTGGTCGACCATGTCCTAAAGCAGTGGACCATTAAAGTGTGAAAAAAAATGTCCTCTTTGCAATCTCCATTAAAATGTGTTATTTAGTCTGTCATATTATACCACTGATTTTGTTTGACTTTGCAATTTCCGCTAATACGTTGTTTGATTCGAAAAATTATTTTATTACATTATATTATCACAGGGAAGACCCCAGAGACGCTTTAGTTCTTCGGGAGGACCTAAAAGACGTGGAGTCTTTGGCCACCTTACCCCCCGGTTCTGTGATTGGTGAGTTGTATACGTTTTTAAACTGGTAGCATAATGATATTGATATTGAAATTTCCATTTCTGAGCCAAATATATTTTTAAGTAATGTCATACTGTTTTCTGTAGGTAATTTTTGAGTATTTAAAAAAAAACCTGAAATGTATAAATTTCTAAAAGATTAAATCACTTTCTGCATATTTATTACTAGCTGCACCACAAATGTTGCTATGCCATATAGATTATTTTTCCGTTGTCGCAATATTTTTTCTTGCTGCTCCTCTCCTATTCATCTTAGCGTGATGTTATATAGCCTATAGCCTTCCTCGATAAATGAGCTATCTAACA
>DWQT01002019.1:0-15129 GCA_018244895.1 Myscelus amystis hages | reverse complement strand
TGTTCTAGGGGATTTGAGAATGGTTTAGATTCACAATTTGGTCCACTGGAAAATGTTTTTTAATTAATTTTTAATTTCTAAGTAGTAGTTGATTTCAGAATGTTTCACATTAGATCCGATAGACTGTGCTACCGTCGCAGTGTCAAATATTGAATGAATGTCTAGAAAACAGTTAGTATAGTATAAAACAAAGTCGCTTTTTCTTCCTGTCCCTATTTATGCGTAGATCTTTCAAACTACGCAACATATTTTGATGTGTTTTTTTAATCGATAGAGGGATTCAAGAGGAAGGTTTGCCTGTATAATAACACCCATTATATAGTAGGGAAATAATGTCATTTGTGAGATATTGACATACGCGAGCGAAGCCGCTGGCAAACGCTAGTTATATAATAAATGTAATATCTCACAATGCCTAATCATTCGTCATATAAAATGTGTAGTATTATTGCCAGCATAATGAGGTTTGTACAATTTGGAGATTATGTCAAAAAAGCATAACACCAGTAACTTAGCTCGATATTTATTGAAACTTGGGCAAGTGTCCTTAACCAAGATAGGTGTTATCTTGTGCTAACTTTGGCATATAAAACCTATAGATCCAAGTATTGTTAATAATATTAACAACTAAAAAAAAAATTGTATGGTCATTTGTGTACACTTTTTGAGTGTTTGCTTAAAAATTGGTCCAAAGCTTTTTTAAAAATTCGCCCAAAGGTTTCATTGGTTCAAAACGTTTTGGTGTATAATCTGATCTTAAATTAGGCAAATAAGCAGGAAAAGTCTCACTTATATTCTTTCAACAACTTTATCATATCTTCATTTGTAGATATATGTGGTGGACTGCTGCGATCACCAAAGGCTGGAGGAAACTAGTCTGGAGTTGGCTGAACTGCTGCAAGACGATAAGCTGAGGGGTGTGCCGTTGCTCGTGTATGCTAATAAACAAGACCTAGCTACAGGTGCTTGTAACTCTATAACAATGATCAGATAAGGCTAATTCTAGATGCACTTAATTTCTAGTTGGATATAGGTGTCGGTTAGCAAAGGATTCTAACCAATTGACTAGCTGCGAGGGGCTGTGGAGGCAATTTTTATCTCTTGTCACCTTACTCATAATATATACCTACCTATGTACATATGTTTTGTCAAAATCCATCCAGTTCATACATTATATGCCAGAAAGAGACAAAATGTTAATTAATGAAAAAAACAATGATCCAAATCGATTCATCCGGTCGAAAGTTATAAGGTAACAAACATAAAAAAAAAGAATACCGTCGAATTGAGTGCCTCATCCTTTTTGAAGTCGGTTAATAACACTAAAATTCAGTACGGTATGAATATAGGTGTTGAATCACTTTTAAATGTTAGTTTTTTTTTAAGAACATTGCTTTGATTTCATTTCACAGCATTACCGGCCAGTGAAGTAGCCCAACATCTTGGCTTGCATTTGATCAGGGACCGCACTTGGCAGATCCAGGCTTGCGTAGCCACTGACGGTACTGGAGTGAAGGTAGTATAACATTTTAAATGCTCTCTTATTCAAAATGTAGTAATTTACTTATTCAACTGAATAGAATTTTTTTTATGTATTCTGCTGTCGTCATTATGTTTACCTTCACCAGAGAACTAGTTTATTATATATATTTTAAGGTTTATTATATATGTGAATGCCTGATATTTTTACAGGAAGGCATGGAATGGGTGTGCAAGAACATTCCGGTAAAGAAATAATCAAATTCATAGCAAACAACGAAAATATCTCAAACAATTATAATTAATGTCTAGAAGAGTTATGAAATTGTCCAATTAAATTCTAACTTTATATAAAGAAAATATTATGCTTCAATTTTGCAATATTAGGAGGAAGTAAGGTTTATAGTTCAAACCAATGTAATGACTGTAAGGTGATATTTTTATACCAAACACTATTCTGCTTTATGGCTATTGCTAATTGCAAGTACTATGTTATTAACATACTTTGGTATTCTAGTAAGCTTGATTTAATATGATTCTGAAATTTGTAGGTAATAAATAGGTTTAATTTCCAATATGTTACCATTTGTATTAGCGAGATAGAGCCATGTCAACCATAGACAGTTCAATCTTTATCTGTTTCAACAACTATTGTTCCATATTCAAAGTTTTCAAGTGTTACTATTAAGCGATTGCCAGACATGTTTAAATGCAAAATTATACTAATTTGCACAGGTATACAGTTACCTGTGTGGAACTGTATCGATCAAAAGACTAAAATTGTCTACTTATGCAAGTTTAACTAACACGTGTTGCAAGCATTAGTGACATATCATATCTGTAAAAGATTTCTCTCAATCAGATTATAATGCTACTTGCGAACGAAGGGTTTACCACTTTGTTAATAATATAATTTAATACAGTCCATCTTTATTTGTATCAAAAGAAAGACTTAGTTATTTTGTTTTTGCGACCTGTATTGCTAGTTCCTGTCTGTGTTAGCTATTGTATGTTTTGTCTCGTTTTTTCAAGGTTCGTCCGTGAAAATGTTTACTTAGTGGCAAGGAGACAGAATATGCAATGGTCGCTCCGTAAAGTGACTGATATTTATGTAATTAGTTATTATTATTATTAGTTATATTTAATAATATTTACTATTAATTATGGTCTTATATCTTGACAAAATCCATTTATCTAGTCATTATTGTTCGTTTTTCGTTTGTGTATGCGCTTAATTAGTTAGGATGGTGAATTTAATAATGAATTTGTTTACCAAATTTCTATAAGCTTTGTTAATAAATACTGAATAATTATCTTTTCAATAATGAAATTGATTAAATCTAAACCAATTGTTATAATATCTTAAATATTCAACATCGGAGTGGAAATTTGGGTCTTCTTTAATCATACCTTTTTCAACCGTTGGCACATCTTTCAAGCGACACCGAAATAAAGAAAAAAAAAAACAAAAAGTACTTATATATGTGAATCAATGAAATAATTTATTTTTCTATACACCATACAACAATGACGCCTAAAGTGTAAAATTATGAAAATGTAGAAGTTTATTTTGTCTACTTAGCAGTGTTTTTCAATAAATATTGTAAAGATTTGGTTTCTGGCCTATACTTGTCAATTTACATAATTTATTAGTTTTGTTCAAATGTCTCACAGTTGTAAACAATTTAAATGACAGTTAACAATAATTTCAAGTAGACAATTCCATAATGTAACACAATATAACTTGTATACATTTTAATGTATGCATTTAGAGTCAGTGTCAAGTGTGACTGACATATTAATACTTTAATAAACCTGATTAGTCTGTAAAAAGTCTAAAAATGCCTGTATTAGCTTTCACGCGGCATTTAAGATAAAATCTAAGACACAAGAGATTATTTTTCAGCTGTTATAGCACAAAAGTTTCTTTAGAACGGTACCTACTATGTAACCGATAGCATAGTCACTAGTCATTTATCACAGATGTAATATGCCTTTTAGGTTTGTTTTTGTCTGTGGCACCTCGTAATTTACGCATGGCCTACGTTATCTGTGGTCTAAAGAACTTACAACGAATTTAAAGTGTACAACAGTCTCCAAGGTGTGCTTATTGTCTATTATGTACGAATTCAAATTATAAGTTCCAATTTCAAATTTGAAACGATTTCTATCATTTTTGCTTTTTGGGGAATAATTTGCTATCTTGATAAATTAAAATTATGCAGAACTATTTTATACTGTCTCGAATATGGATTTCTGATCAAATTATTTATGTAGGTACTTATCACTATATAATTATTAGATGGATAATTATTAGCTTTAGTGATATTATTAGATGTCCCTTCCATTTAAGTACTTAATAAAAGAAATATACGATTTATTTAAGAGTTTTATTTCAATAATAATACACCTAGATAGTTTAATTTGTAATATATTAAAATACATTTCCTATTAAATATTTACAAATATTGAAATGCAAAATCAAGTTATGCATATTATTTATATTGAGAAGTACGATAATTATTTTGCATTCGCAAAAAAGACTTTAGCACCATATCCAGCAATAAAATCTTAAATTATTTTAACATTTAATATTTAATTATAACTTGTCATTGAATACTTTATATTAAAATTAAATTAATTGAATATTAATTTAAAGTGTCTTGTGACCTAAATTCACTTAGAAATATTATTATGTTTAAATTATCACATAATTAATGAATCCTATCTAGAAAAATATTGCATCTACATATTTATAATTAAGTACATCATAACATTTAACACAATTCAAGCTATGCGAAAACGTTTAAGAGTGTAATTATAATTAATAATTCATTATTATTAATAATACTTTAGAACAAGGACGAGTCGCATTAATGTATACTAAATTCGTTTTTGGAAAATTAAGTACATACGTTACATCCGAATGACAGTAACATATTTATTAATGTAATAATTATATTTATAATTCGCTATGATACACTTCTGTAGTAACTTTCAATTCATGTTCATGGAACGCTGCACAGTCTGCGGGATACTTGGCCTGGAAAATAACAAAAAAATGATTATATCTAGTATGGTAATTTATTTATAATATGGAAGTAGAAGACGAGCATGCAGTCCACCTGATGGTAAGTGGCTACTGCCGCCCATGGGCATTTGTAATCGACCCCAGATAAGATTAGATTCCTATCCCAGGTCGACCACAGATGCGCCGCTACCCCTGAGGACTGAGCTGGAATGCCTCGAATAACTATGTCTCCCTTACCAACCCCTTCAAACCAGAACACAGCAGTGCTTAACACTGCTGTTATAAGGCAGAATTAGGTGTGGCGGTGGTGCCACCGGAGTCGAACCACAGAGGATTCTGCCACGTTCGACCGATCGATGTATTAAAAGAATTCTTTAAAACTTACCGCAATCAGGTGCCATTACAACTTGGCCCATGGGGCATGCGTAGTCGGATATCAGTTGTAAACTGGCTGGATCGGGTACAGTGTTCGGTAAAATGTTTCGTACGTCGAATTGCTCGTCCTCAAGGATGAGTTTCTCAAGTAATCTCTGTACTGTCGATCGTTCGTTGTTCCCTCCGTGGATTACCGGGTCGCTGTAACGTTAATCCACATTAGCATCTATGTGTCTGATTAAACTCGTAGTGACGATACTAATGCTTAGATGAGTTTCGTCTTTTCTTCATTGTGTGTATGAGATTGATGATTGATGTGAGATTAAATTAAATGTAATGCGTAAACATAAAGCATGGATCTAATCTACTTAGTGACTTATTTGAATGATTCGTAATATGCACAAGATAATGATGGACCTGAGATAAATCTATTCAAGATTAGTTATAAACTGCCGAATACTGTGACAGTTACCGTTTTCAGTCGTTGTCAGTTAGTTTACTCCGTTAATAAAGATACTACAATCGATATAATTAAATAAGCAGTAAGAATAATTGTAAGTAAAGTTAGGCCTTAGGATATACATTAAACATAAACGTAATATATTAACATAGTGCTGTAGTGCTATTGTGCACGAAAATACTTACTTGACGGCCGGAAATGCGATCTCAACGCTGTACGTGTCTCCCACTTGTCGGCCCTCTCTGCTGCTTCGTACCCTACGAGTAGGTGCGATATGAAATACATGCAATGTGTAAATGAGAAACATGCCGTTTCGATCAGTGCTACACAACAGAATTTCCAGAATATTCAAAAGGTGTAGGTATGTGAAAGTGTAATTCGAAAGTAGGTATTTAATTCTTTTGAACATTTGTTTCAAAATCATGTGCATCTACAAAAATACGGTAATATCCTTAATCCGTCACCGTGTACGTCTTATACAAAACATCAACTATTTTGCATTTTCTACATTATCTACTGGGTTTGGTTTATGACGATTACTTACTCTTCCACGGGTATGATTGCATCAAGAACGTAGGTATCTTCAGTTTTAGCTGTTGGTAGTGATGAAACTTGTCGTTTCTGTCGAACGTTAGCGCGATGATCACACTTAACATTGATATCCAATTCTTTACATTCCCGAGTACCTGTTCAATCAATTATGTTAGCTACGACGGCACTTAGTGAAATGATTTTCTGTTATTTTATTTTTATCGATTCCATCTTACCGTCTACAGCGTATGAACAGAAGTTCCAGTCCCTGTTGAGCTGATTGATGGCGCTTCGCACTTTTTGGCGCAAAACTGCCTGGCCGGCATCATTGCAAAGCACCGAGCTTGGGAACAGCATTGAAATTTTGAAGACACGTTGCGCTGGGGAAGCAGCTATAAAAAACGCATTACTTGAATATTCTGTTATGTTATGTTAGGCGTCTTTTTGAACTGATGGTATTAAGAAATTAACAACGTGCATGTGTCGTTTCCTATTAAATATTGTCATACTTACGTGAACAAGCGGGGTAAACAAGCGGTAGAGTGGGATCATTGGTAGGACGCCAAAAACCTTCGGCGCCACACGTGTAGAATGGTGGCACTGGCTGCGAGAACCTGAGACCGTCGCGGCAAGCAATCTCGCAAACCTTAAACTGACCACCTGCACCCCAATCACGGCATGACTGGTAACCGCCAAGTGGGTCAGGAAGAGATGGGCAGAACTCAGCTGAAAACGTATTTTAAGATTGTTAATATTTTTTATCTTTACATTACAGGTCGAATGAGATGTAGATTAATAACTTACATAGGACAGTGGCCTTAAAGGTACACGTAGCAGCATTTCCTGCAGCGTCATACGCGACATACGCAATATCATATGCTCCCCATGCCAGATTTTGTCCTGGTTTGTGGCCAGATTTTTCTACAACTTTCACTACGTCTACATTATCACTGAACACTGGCATATCCCAGTTGACGACGGAGGATCCATTCTTTCCAATAATCCATAAATCTCCAGGGCATCGTTCAACTCGTGGGGCCTCCTTATCTATTTGCAGTTGTTGACATTTGGCCCCAGTGTAACCATTCGGACAAACTCTTTGGCCGCAATGTGATGGCACTATTCTTTCTACACCCCCTATTACATCTTCATATCCAGCCCAAGTAAGAACCAAACCATTGTACAAAACGGGCTCTGTTCTGCAATCACGGACTTGTTTCTGGATTTCGTTTGTTACATCTAATGCACGATTCCATATTTGTACTTTCGTTAAGTGTCCTTGGAAGCCAGATTCTGTGTAAGCTTTAGGGTTATCGGATTGAGGCTTCCCTAAAGTTATCCAAACGCTGCAATAATATTAAAAGTTTAATAATCAGTGTTGTTAAATATGTAGTCACGATAATTATTTAAAAAGTTAAATGTAACTTACTATTGCGGTAACGACTTTCCACTACCATAACCTTCAATTTTGCTGGCAATTAAGCCTTCTGCGATAAGTGTTAATTCTCCACCGTTACTGCCATCCCAGACCAAAGCTATATGGTGCCACTGGCCATCATTGACGGTTGCAAATTCACCGAAACTTAAATATACGTCCTGTAGTTCAGGGAACAGTGATACCTGAACTCCACTAGAGTGTGCTTGAATAATTGTTCTTCTATTGAGAGCGATATGAGAATTGCTGAAAAAAGTTATGGTAAGTATGAAAACAGAAAAAAAAATGTAAATGGGAGCGTATAAAATAATCTCTGAACGTCTCACCTAACACCATAAGCTGTGAAGAAGATGCCACCTTCGTCTTGTTGTGTATATTGTACCCACATAGCAATGGTCAGACTATCAGCAGATCCAGTATCAAAAGGTACTACTTGAGCGGCACTTGAACGTAATGGATCGCTAAAGTATAGATCGTAGTCAACGCTTATTGCTGTATATTAAGAAACAAGGTTAAGATTAGATTCTTTTTCTATTTAAACCATTTCAGTTGAATTAAATGTATTGGAATTAGTAACAGAATTACTTACTCTTCCTGCAGTCATCTCCCGTAAGGTTAAACGGACATTGACAATAGAACCTGCCCGGTAAATCAATGCATGTAGCGGAGGGTGGGCATGAGTTTTCTTTACAGTCGATGATGTCTTCATCACAATTCTTTCCTTTGAACCCTGGGGCACAAATGCAAGAATAATCTTCACCTTCATCAACGCATGTAGCGCCATTTTGACAAAGCCCAGCCTCACAAGCATCAAATTCGTATTGACATCCAATTCCAGTGTAGTCTGAAGAGCATGTGCAGTTTAGACCCGAACCAAAATCTTGACATTTCCCTCCATGCATACATGGGCTCCCAATACATCTTTCAGGTGCTGTTTCACATTGTTTGCCGTCTGTTCCACTTGGACACCTTCAAAATAAAATAAGTCAAATATAAATGATTGTATTACATGTGTGAAGATCAATTATATAAGATTGAAGATTCGTTACTTACACACAGAAATAATCTTGGAAAAGGTCAATGCAGTTAGCATTATTTTGACAGGGTCTATTTACACAATTTCCTATATCTCTTTCACAGCGTTTGCCTGTCCATCCAGGCTGACAGGTACATTTGTAGTCACCTATTTCATCTTTACAAGTACCGCTATTATAACAGGGATTTGAAGCGCAATCATCAATGTTTGTCTCGCACATCTCTCCAGTAAAACCTTCACGACATACACACTGATATCTGTTATCTAGATCTACGCATTGTTCGGTGCCTACGGGATTGCAAGGTTCGTTTAGACATTCGTCAATTGCTGTTTCACACTGTAAGCCAATAAATCCTGGGCGACATTTGCAAACAAAGCCATCTATTTGATCGACGCATGTAGCACCATTTTGGCAAGGATCAGAAGCGCAGTCGTCAATTGTATGCTGACATCTTTTTCCTGTGTAACCAGCTTCGCAATTACATGTAAAATCATCAATACCGTCAATACAACGGCCACCATTTTCACATGGAGAAATAACACATTCATTAATATTGATATCACAGGAAGGTCCAGACCAACCAGGGTCACAAATACATTGATGGGTGAAAAGTTTGTCTACACAAATACCGTGTTTGCAAGGCTCATTTGAGCATAGGTTAATTTTTTCATGGCAACGTTTTCCCGTAAAGCCAGGCGGACAAGTGCAGCTAAAGTCGTTAACTAAATCAGTACAAGGAGCACCAAGTAAACAGGGTTTCTCGACACAATCGTCGGTATTTATTTCACAAAGTTGACCCTCCCATCCCGGCAAACATTCACATTTGAATCTTCCTTGTTGTAAAGCAATGCACGATGCACCATTATTGCAAGGATTTCCATTGGCGGAACAAGGATCGATCTGCGAAGACAATTTTAGTAAAGATTATTCAACGATTTAAAATGTTTTTTGCAATTAAATTTTGCCGTCAATATATATTTATTTATAACTTTGCTTACCGTAACATCACAATCAATTCCAGTGTAACCAGATCTACATAAACAGGTAAAGTTATTGTACCCAGGTTCGTCTTTACACATGGCTCGTTCGGGACATGTGTCATTTCTGCAATCAGATCTTTCTTCTTGACAATTAATACCGCCGTATCCAGTAGGACATGAACATCTATAACCTTGAGGCAAATCAATACATGTGCCACCATTGTAGCAAGGCTGACTTTCACATTCATCGATATCAATTTCACATCGGCGTCCTGAGAATCCAGCTGGGCAGTAGCACTGAATTCCATGACCTTTGGGTACACAAAGTCCACCGTGTTGGCAGGCGCTATTGGAACATTCAACTGGTAAACAATCTTCTAATCCAGTAGCACCGGTGCCTACAGTTTTCATGTTTGTAGGACATTCCATACATAAATTTTGCCCTATTAAGTTTTGGTAGAAGTTTCTAGGACATTGCGAGCATGGTGCTAAACCAGTCGGTGAATATGTTCCTGGAGCACATTTTGCTCTACATCTATCTCTTCCGGGTGCTGCTGGCTGGTATGTGTAAGTATTGACAGGACAAGCTTGGCAGTCTTTGAATCCTCCGACTGGCGGTTCGCCTGTGTAACTATTTCTAGGACATTCTAAACATGGAACTAAGCCGGTAGGAGAATATGTTCCATAACCACAAACTGGTATACAATCCGTAATATCCTTTGATCCTTCTTCTCGTGTAAAAGTTCCCTGTGGACATTTAAGACAAGATCCTTGTCGTGCTTGATTTTGGAAATAGCCTCGTGGGCACATCGTACAGCTCTTTTGCTTTTCTCCGGCAAAGGTTCCCGCAGGGCAGTGTACTGTAAAAAATATGCATCATTTATTCATGATATCTACAGGAAGATAATATACTCCTAAAAAATAACGGAATTTCACTTACAACATCTGGGAACATCATTCGTATCCATGTTAAGGACTTCACCAACACTGCAAGTAAATCCTCTTGAAATAGAGCTTCTAATTGCTCTTAAAGGTGGGCATTGATTTCCGATTGATGACACATTCAGTACAGGTTCAATAAGTGCGCTTGCGTATGGGACGGATAAATCAAAAATAAGATTCAATGTCGATCCACAAAGATCATAAAGTTGTGTCTGTCGGATTGCTGGTGTAATAGCTAATATGAAGTCCATTTTAACAACATTCTCATCCAATAAGCTTGGCATGACCTTAACGAATGTTACGTTTATATTTACGTTAACTGCTGAACAACGCTGTGATAGCCTTTCATTTAGTATGTTGTCATATTGCGCGAGGAGATCCTTGTATTGTGGTAAGCAAGCATTTGATACTGCTCCCAAAGCACGGTATTGTACACTTGCCACGACATGATAAGCTGCCTGTTGAGTATCTGAAAATAAAAGTTACAAACATGTTATGTGCATTCATAATAATATATTACGAGATATTAACAAATATTACCTCTATAATTAATTCATACTGAGAGGTCCAAGACAGACAAACAGGCAGCAGTCACTTCTGACTGCTGCCTGTTTGTTTATAACTCTTTTTACATAAATAAGAAAATTGGAAACTTACTTTCAGAGACACAATCCGGAACAACAGCAGTTGGCACCCATTGGCGTTTGGTTTCGCACACAAATGTTTTGACAGGTTCACCATCGGTGAAACGGAATCCTGGACTACATGTTGCGATGCACTGAATACCTCTATCACCAGGTAGGCAATTCAATGCACCGTTTGCCGGCGGCATAAGTTCCCAATCTACGCACGGTGTTGCTTGCACAGAAACCTATAAACAAATAATATTGTTACTTTACAATATGGTACGGATGAAAAGTTTAACATGAAATAAACAATAATCTTTTTAAATGTTATTTGTAGTATATTACAGCGGAATGGAAAATTGGCAACATTTTTAAATAATGAAGTATAATGAAAACTTACTTGGAAATGACACTGAGCTTTGTTGCCATATTTATCTGAGGCAATAACTGTTACATTCTCATAACCTCTGATAGGAATGACTGCTCTTTCTGGGACGAATTTCAAAAATACTTCTCCTGATGCATCTGTTGCATTAATTCGTCGTCTAGTTTCATTAAAGTTAACCGCATAGCTGTCCTGTTTATCTACCAATTCTATAACGTAACTTTGTGGACAATTAAGTCTCGGAGGTGTGTAATCTGGCACAGTAATATTCACCTCACAAATAGCAACATTGCCATCGAAATCAAATGCCACATATCTTACTACCATGTTATGGAACACCTGGATTGGAGTTCTGAAATGTTTAGGAGTTACATCTAATCTCGCAATAGCACCTGAATTATCAACCGCAGTAGGCTCTGTAAAGTTTACAGGAAGTAGCCCACCGTTAACATCGGTTTGTACTATAATAGGTTGTTGAGGACAGTTTTGGAAAACTGGAGGTTCATTATCTGAAAGAAAAAAAAATGTAATTTAACCCAGTTAATTAATAATTTGTTTTCACGGTTTATTACTTATAATCTGAACTTACCAACACAAGGGGAATATCCATAATCATATCCTAATAATGGTTCTACAGAAGGTTCATCGCACCCCATCAACTCAAACTTAAGGCAGGCATTGTCCATAAAGCTTACAATACCCAAAATAACAAATCTAGCTTGCACGTATTTTGGTAATGTTATCATAGCTAATTCTCCGTAATTGCCAGGATCTCTCATTGTCAAATTAAAGTTCGGGAAATAAACAACATAGTTTTCATTTTCAGCTTGTTTATAGAAAAATCTTATTTCTGTCGGCCGACCAACAATATCGGATGTAACCACGCCTTTTACTAGAATGGCTTTAACTCTGTATACTTTCCCTAAGTCAACACTAACATATGTAAAAGCTTCAGTTTTTCCACACCATCCCGTTACTGAGTTCAGCCTGATATTTTTCGCTTCATAGTTAGGTCTTTCGGAAGTTGCATTGATTGCTGAATCAGGAATTCTTCCTGATGCTAAGCCGAGTGGTTTTATAACTTTACATTCTGGCTCACGTATGCAAGTTATGGGTCTGGGGTTGATTAAGATATAACCAGGTCTAGAACAACCAAATAGAACTTCAGATCCTTGTTCATAGCTTCTAGCAATTTGATACCCATCAGCAGGTCTGCCTGGATCTTCACACACAGGCCCTTCGCATCGTAAGTCACCGAAATCCCAAATACCATTTGCTTGACATCTGACAACGTTATCGTGTTTGATTGTTTGGCCTGCGAGTTTGAATGTATTTTGACATCCAAAGAAGAAAGAACTTTGATACCGTGTATCAAGGTATTGACCATATTCCGCCCCAGGTGTTGGCATAGGAACACCACAATCCTTACGAGGACATTGCGGTTGAGCACCAGAGAGCCAATAATCGGGAAGTCCCTGAAACATTTTTTTAAGTTAACCAAAAATCATCAAGTTTTGCTGAGTAACTCTGAATATGTATAGAATAGTAAAAGTGAATAGTAGGTACCGGTTTTGGATCATAAACGCATTGTCGGAATGGGGATGTTACAGTATTTCTTAATTGACGCCCTGGTGAAGTGCAGGTTATTGTCACGTTATCCCTGTAGGGTACGAGTACACTCTCGGGATCATCTCTGATAACTTTTAAGCCATCGTTTTTGTCGTCAGACAAAGTAACACATCGAGCATCTGAAAATTTAACATTTAATTATTAATAAAATATTTGTGAAAAATTTATTAGACAAATGTTATTATTTGAGGATATGTATATTTTTCTTACATTGACATTCAGGAGCTGTTCCATTCCACGTGCCACTTGACGTGCAAAGTAGGGAAGAGAAGCCCGACATTACATATCCAAAATCGCACTGAAATTGGACAATGTCACCGAAGTGGTACGATGTCTTTGTGGATAATAATTGTCCGTTTTCAGGTGGCGCCAATGGTAAACACATCACTGGGACACATGATTTATTTCGTTGGTAAGTATCACCGTCTCTTTCTCCTGTTTCTGATTTTTCAATAGAGAATCCCGCGGTTCCATTCGTAGCGTAAAGCTCAAATCCGATGTTACACGAGCATGAGAAGTTTCCAGGGCTGAAGAAAAAAGTCAAATATTACCTCTTACGACACATATACTTAGTTTTCCTTACTTAATTTATTGTATACTTACGTATTAATACATTTCTGATCACATCCACCATTGTTTTCATTACATTCATTAATATCTGCACAGTCTAGCCTGGCACATCCCATTATTTCTAACTTCAAACACGGCGCTCCGACATAATCCTGTATCTTAAACTTTACGAACTGAGCTTCAATAGGCATCGGCAAATTTAAAACAGACAGAGTAGGTTCCAAAATGCGGAACTCAACAGCAGTACCATCAGGATTAGTATAGTCTTTAAAGACATCGGTTAAGTTATTGGTGTACTGAATTCTAATAGCTGATGTGAATGCAATGTTGCCATCAGCACGCATAACGCTCATGGTACGGAAACCTCGAATAATTGTTGGTGCTCTTAAGTCTACCAATATCCAATTTGCTCCAGCTTCCAGATTGTTTCCACACCAACCACCTCCATTATTCAATCGGATCATCTGAAAAAGACAACATAGAGTGACTTAATCGATGATATCAAAATTACAATATTCTTATAATATGTATTTCAGTAATAAAGTTGTATGTAAAAGTTCAAACTATGTTTTGTTATATTTTTATTGATTTATGACTTACGCCTTTGTGATATCCAGGTTCCGGTGTGGATGTTGTAATAGACTCATCAGGAATGGCGCCATTGATTAATCCAAGATCACCAACAGGTCTGCAGTCTAAGCTAGGAGAAAAACCAGGCTTACAAGGACAGAAGAATCCACCTTGGGTATTTTTACATTCCGTTGACGTTGAATCGCATTGGCTACTGATGCACTCATTGATGTCTTCGCAAGTTGGCGCAGCATCAAATACTTGATTTGGTCCACATCTCAAAACACTTGGACCATTGAGTCTGTATCCTATAAAATTAATATGAGAAACATTATTACTACAAGTAATAGTTGCCTAGTAATTCTAAAAGTAGTTCAGTATAGAACGAAATGAAACACTTTTTTAATATACAAAAAATACCTTTATAACATTGTACACGAGCTTCATCTCCGAACATGTAAATTCGCGTTTGGTCAACAATGAATCCGTTTTTAATTACAGGGAACTTAGGGCACAGAGCCTTCGAACATGTGGGTACATCTCCAGACCACGTGCCGTTACTCATACAAAGAAGGACCGGTTGTCCCGACCGAACGTAGCCTGGTTCGCATTCATATCGGACTATTGTGCCATAGCTTCGACCACCGCCATTTAAAATGGTTACATTAGCATGAGGGACGTCCGGAAGTGCGATGCACTGTGAAGCTACAAAGAAAAAAAATATAATTCTTAATGTATTTTTGCGCACTAAATTATACCGTACCTATTTTTTCTCAGTTTCAGTTTTTTTTTTAATACGATTTCCATTTCTTTCTAACGTACCCAGGCAAGTTGGAGTTCTTTCCCATCTCCCATCAGATAAACAGGATATTCTTTCAATTGGTTGACCAGTTGGAAAAGCAAACCCGGCGTAACATTGGTAAGTAGCAACACCACGATAAGTGACGTTTGTGGAGCCAATAGAGAATCCGTTATCGATTTGAGGTACTGGGCCACAATATACTTCTGCAAAATAATATACATTTTTGTATTAGTATCTCTGTTGCTGATATTTTTAAAGTTGGAATCTGTAAAAACTG
>DWQT01002018.1:0-15129 GCA_018244895.1 Myscelus amystis hages | reverse complement strand
TACAAGCTGGCCCGGCGAACTTCGTGTCGCCTTACGACAAAATAAATTCTCGTTATTCCCGTTTAAATCCCGATCCCTCGGAAACTCCGGGATAAAAAGTAACCTATGTGTTATTCTGGGACTTCAGCTACCTACATATCAAATTTCATCGTAATCGGTTCAGTAGTATTTGCGTGAAAGGGTCACAAACATCCCTACATACCCACAGATTTTCGCATTTATAATACATATTAGTATAGTGATAACAAACCGAGTTCTTGAATTGCATTTTATTTTTCGCATCCTGTTTGCTAGCAAAGTGTATGTATTTTTAGACCGGAACGCAATACCGCTATAACACCTCTGTAGCCACCTGCTCTACCGTTTCAAAAGATGTTTTATTCTATAATTGACAACCCGTTGGTTTAGTGGTTAGTGAACCTGACTCATGAGCCCGGGGTTTCGGGTTCAAATCCTATCGATATTATACGTTTCTGTGTGGTGTATGAATCTTCTTTCTCTGTAAATTTGTCTATATATTTCGAAAATATGTATTTATAGTTTATTCGATACATTGCTACAGATACATTGCTATTGTCATTGTTGTATTCATTATTTCTTGCGTAGATTTTGTTTTGTAAAGAAATCGTAATTAAAAGCGTATAATATGCTGTCTTATAACCGCTTATAACCTCTATCTTAAAGTAGAAGTTCCATTAATACCGGGTCAGCCGTTCCAGAGATTATCCCGGACAAACAGAAATACAGACAAACAAAAAGATAGGTTTTTTTAAGTTTTTGGTATCGTGCAAATAACTACAAGAGAAAACACAGCTATTGTTTAGCCACATACATATACTTCAATTCTATTTACATGTATAGAGGTTATTGAGGTTATTGTCATAAAACTGGTATTTGATATATTGATAAGTAATGATAAAGTAGATGACGCTTTAGCATTCATGACAACCTTTCTCTTACAAACTGTGGTCATTCTAATGATACTTTCTCCTTATTATATAGCAAGAGCACAGTTACATGTATGATTTCTTGTGTTAACTTTAACTGTACATGTAACTGTAGAATGGAAATATACAATAGTAATCGTGATGCGGCTTAACTTATATATGACAATTATTTGTTACGATGTAAAAAAATAATTTAACCAGAATCAGTTTAAGAATGACTGAATTGAATAAAAATGTACGAGTATTACATTAAGTGACTAATGTCACGAAGACAGTGTAATATATTAATAATAATTTATAAATTCCACCTTCAAAACCTTTAATTCATTATTACTTCTATTCATGATTATAAACATAGAATCTTGCAATGCTAATAGTGAAAAACGATATAGGAGGTACTACGAAAATTTTACAAATTTATTAAAAAAAACAATGTTAACCAATTATCGTTGCGTTCGATTAAGGTCCCAACATCCGTTTTGATATCTGCATGCATAAAGGTAAATCTGCATGCATGCATAAAGGTATACGTTTACCTTTACGTATGCGAAAGATACGTTTACCTTTATGTATGCGAAAGGTATACCTTTATGTATGCGAAGTTTCTAACATTCTGAACGGTTCTCATCAGGCACGAATGTTTGCTTGATCGCTGGGTAAATGAAATTGCTTGCAGAGTTCCAGTATTTGCTCGCGAGTGATTGGTTCAACGAGATCAGAAGGCGCATGTTCACTTGCTATTTTGATATGTGTGTAATATTTGCAATGGCAGTCCAACAACAATGATACGGGAAGAATTTGTTTTTGACATTAGAATAATTGAGAACACGGCAATAACATTAAAAAAAACTCTGTGAAACACAAAAATTCGGTACACCAAAGAAGCGAAAGATAATTTTAAAAAAATACAGATATGCAGGTATTTTGATTTCCATTCAGAACAATTATTTTAGTGATAAGCATTAGTGCCTGTACATTTATTTATATGTAGTTTATTTGGCATCAGGCCTTGTCTCGCCTTGCAAGTCCCAAGACTAGTTATAATAATAATAAATGCAGCAAATACACAGTTTATGTAAGAAGATTTTGTGTTTACAGTTGTAAAGTTTACACAAGAAACTATCGAAGTGTAAAATAGGGATCTATTGTTTTTGTAACGCTAAAATGTTTCGGTCACAGCGCTGTTGTCACCGGATATGTTACGTCAGTTTGTTTTCGTTGACTGTAATTGTAATTGCCAGTGTAATCTCAAGGTCGTACTTAAGAATATACGTAAAAAACCCTGTGGAAAAAACCATAACAAATACTTTTTAGTTTCCGGCATGAATTTTTTTTTCAACCTTTTTTGTACCCATATGATTTATTTAAGCATAATATATCGCCTCTGAAACCGGCGTGTTTGTATGAAGAGAGTGATGAATGTGGATGAAGCACGTCAGGTTTGTAAGAACAGAGATATTTGGCACCCGGTGCTACCTGCCTACCCCGTTAAGGACCGGCCGTTATGGTATATATAATATTGCATCAAGCTAACTCGAGATCGTAACGTGAACAGTAAAGGTCAAAGAAGTTCATAATATTTCCATCGTTTCAATCAAATATTTTGTTTTTGCTATTTTAAGATCTATGAATACATACATAGAACTGTAACAAAGTATTTTTCTCTATTTATTTTTCTAGTGCTCGTTCAATCAGGAAATGTTGGACACTGCTGGAATTTCTTTCTATTTACGACCCGACTTCGGACTTATTTCCGAGGGCAGTTCCCTTCCGAATGTTGGAAGAGTGAGTACTTTTCTAGATCCAGCTTACCTTCACCAGTAACCTTGTCCCTCGTAAGTATTTGTAACAGTAAATCACCGCAAGTAACTAAACAGTGTCGGTCGTTGACCTAGAAAGCGTCAGATGATTAATGACTCGACATTTCTATACTGGCGAATTACACTTTCTACATATTTCAATTTATAATTTTTAATGACAATATTTGTCTCGTTTTCGTAACATCTAATAGATGGAGTAATTTTATAATCTTACAATAATAGCAGGTGAAATATACACAAAAATCTAGTAAGTATTCAGTAAACATTTTGATAGCTTGAAGGAATCTATCTCTATATGTGTGTAATAATGCCGATCTGCTGATCTGAGACAGAGAGATACTATCGGATACAGTGGTTGATTGGCACTGATTAGTTAGATCTAAGTCCAGCAGTGGACTTCCAAAGGCTGATAGATGGTTTGATGGATGAATAATAAAGTAGTAACGAGTAAAATATATGTAGGTCTCGGTGTCAGCAATAATAAATTAAATGAA
This sequence comes from Myscelus amystis hages, assembly GCA_018244895.1. NCBI lineage: Eukaryota > Metazoa > Arthropoda > Insecta > Lepidoptera > Hesperiidae > Myscelus > Myscelus amystis. Next base: position 11,868 of record DWQT01002018.1, on the reverse strand, counting down.
TGGGGCTATAATTTTTATTGCAATTGATGAACGAATTAAAAAAAAAGAATGTTTTTCTGAACTAACAGATTATTAAATTGTAAATCATGAGATTCATGCTTAGACGACTTTTTACGTTCAACGAAACGGATTAAGACACTAGTAATAAATTCGACGTAATATATCGTACAGACTGTACACGGGGCAGACGTTCGGTTACGTCGTCACGCGCGGTTCGATTTGGGGTTCGAACGCTGATTTGTCACGATTTATCTGAGGCCAAATTCCCCCCACTCGCGATAAATCATTCGCAAGGATCGTGACATCTCCGAAGGATGGGGCTTAATACTAAATGGCGCTCCATAAGGAGTTGTTAGATTATTTTCCTGTCTACATATCATATATGTGTCTATAAACAAATATTTTATCTCCTAGCTTTATTCAGGCTTATACCAAAACAGGACACTTATCTATTTTGTTTCATTAAAAATGGAATAATTGTAATTGTATTCCTTTAAATCTTGAAAGAATTAAATGATGTGAATAAAATGTACCCTACTATAAGTTATAGCATTTTCATTTTTAAACACATTAAGTTTGGAATTAAGCTGACAAAATCTTTATATATTTCCCTATAAATCCATTAGCTTCCAGGCAAAATTCCACCAAAATCGGCTCATCTGTTGTCAGCCGAAGATTATCTAATACAAAGAGACAAACTAACAGACAAATATTAAAAGGCTTGTTTGAATGCCGTTAGCGTATAGCGTAAAAAAACTTAGTTCAAATGTAGGCCTGTTCTGTTCTCTTATTGAACGAAATAATTTTCATTTTTTTATTAGCTCTTCCCGCTCGCACGTTTGCTGACGTGATCAAATAATTTATTTTGTTCACAGGTTTTCATGGACAAAAGTGATAGGATACGAAAAAAATGCAATATTAAGAAGGAACCGTCGCATTTTTCACAAGCAATTTATTTTACATATGCATCGAGTAAACTTTTAAGACAACTCAAAGCCTTCAACGCGATATTTTTCGAGAGACAAGTTTGTTTTACTGCACTTAAAGTTCCCGTTCTATGTGCGCTGGAAATCTATATTCCTTAGGAAAACACAGCCGGAACATGTCGAAGCAAATCGTGTAACAACCACGTGCGACTGTTTCGTGGATGTTTCCATTCGATATATTCAAATACAATTTTCGTTATTTTACATTTATGATGACGATATTCAAATAAAATAATGATACATATTGCAGTAATTCATTACGATGTTATAAAAATTTACAATGTTTCCGAATGTGAATTCTGCCAGTCCGCACTTGGCCATCGTGGCCAAGGTTTCAGGTCTAAAGCCTAAGGCCAAGGCCTAAGGCTTAGAAGCCTCACTATGACAGGAAACCTGTCTCAAGAAGTGGACCAATGTAAAAATGCAATAATTTGATCATATAGACAGTTTATATTGAAGTAGATAATACGAAAGAGCACTATTTCAATTCCTACTCACCCATAAAAATAAAGAAAACAAATGTGGAATGAACATTTTTACACATTTTCTTAAACTTCAATCCAATTCATAAGTCGCGTGTAGAGATGGATTGTGAAAATATGATTGGAAAACATGTTGTCGAGTTGTGATATAAATTTAAAACGCGCGCCGACCCAGCGTGGGTCTACAAGCAACAACTGATGCGGGAAACGTGTTTTGAAACTTGTCAATATTTGTTTTCATATTGTATACAATGCCTCGGATAACAGTTGAAGTCACAAACGCATGCGCCAGCGGTGAAATTGTTTAAGGCGTTATACGAATATTCAATATTGACGTTTATAAATTGTTCTAATCTTTCCGTCATATTATGCTTAAGTAATAATGAACATTTGTGCGCGAAACACTTCAGGTTTCAGGTCATAGAATCCTTCAGGATATTGATATTACAGTCATAAAGACATTCCAAATATCTGCTAAGTTAGCATTCATGCTTTTGACTATGCCCAAATATATCAATCCGTATAAATAGAACTTTAGATTCGGGTGGTAGGACACTATTTCCGTGATTAAGCTATACAAAATAAAAAAAAAACAGCAGTTGACGAATTGCAATCTGTTGAATTTGCTATTGTTTACCGGATCAAAGTTGACATATTTTGTGTTAGTACTTGTAGTAGTATTGAAACGATACTAAAATATAATATTTAAATCATTACTAATAATACAATTATTTTACATTGTCATTATTATCATGTAGCCGGATTATCGCTGCGGTGTTGAACATTGGTTTCCTTTTAAAATGAGCTTTACACAGTCGGGCTAAATATGGAATGACGACCATCACACGCCTCAAAGTATATTGCAAAGAAGTATCTCTTGTACGATTCCCACGATGTTTTTCTTCAACTTTTAGCTCAACGTCAAAACAAAATGTACCTTTCAGTGTCTACGACGTTAAGACGTTATATAGAGAGCACTGGCTAGACAGAAATATTTCTATTTTCATTTCAAATATGGTTGCCGTCACATAAATTCAGGAATTTGATATGACAATTATTTGTTTAGAGAGAGAAACATATTTATTGTGAATGAATCTTTTCCCATATATGGAGAACAGGATCACTCTGTAGATTCTTCTCTGACGCAAATCATGCGATGTGTGTTTTGAAAATAGCACATTACCAATAAGTATTTTAAGCCGCAGTAGATAAATCACGGTGTATTCTGGGCACAGTAGATTAAACACGGCTCAAAGGAGGTCCGGACAAAATAAAGTATAAATAAAGGGAAACTTAATGCACAAACTTGGGCTGTATTTCCTTGATAGTCGAACCCCTTTCTTCCACGCCATAAAACTTTATATAAAATGTGACGCCCCACCAGCATAGTTTCGGAGGCGTTTCGGATGATAAAAGTTTTAAAGTTCGCGAATCACTGAGTCGTGTTTAGGCGCGCGTTTTTTACAGCTTTCGGACCTTTTTTTTTATCGGCGTTGGAAAAAAAAATGTTTCTTTATTTTATACAAGTAAAAAAACGCTCAGAAATGATATAACGCGCAATCAAAATAAGATGTTGCCATTATTGAGTCTAATGTATCTAAATACGCGTTTAACGTGTTCTTGTGTATCGGCTAAAAATGTATTTTAAGTGAATAAGAATTTAGTTAGATAAGATCGCGCGCGAAGCAAACTCTGACCAATGACACTTGTCCCTCAGCGAAAAAGGCGCACGTAATGTCTTCCGATAAATAATGGATCGCCCCAGTTTCTATTAAAAGAGCGAACTCTTTTAAAAAATGCGATGAAAATTATTTATCGCGTTTTAGAAGAAAGCAGATTGAAATTAATTAGCCGTTCATGGTGACTAAACAATAAGTTGTCTGGAAAAGTGGAGTGGCGGAATTTTATTCCAAGTTTTTTTTTTTTATTTTCAAGTTGAAAAGTAAGTATCGCTTTTTGCTTTTAGACGAAAACTCTTTCGTCAATTATACATTTTGAATGATAAAATTATGTTATTTAAAAAGAATTCCTTCGGATATAATCTACTATCTCTGCCAATAACAAAATACTCATCGCGGCTCTTTTCGGTTCCGTAACATTTGAGAAAATAAAAATAAAACACTTAGTAATTCATCACAACCAAATTATTTCGTTTGATTTAATTTGGTTATGTCATGTAAAATCGTAACAATGAATAATTCATAACACGACTGTGACAGATGAAACCTAGTGAGTGTTTGGATTTTCTAATCAGAAAAAAGTTCTATATCGCTTCATTTATAATAAAAAGCTGCCAAATAAATTCTTATTTATTATTCGGTCAAAGTCTTACACAACTTTTCCATTTTCTTTTAAGCACCTCTCGAGAGCTTTTACGACTTTTTTAAGTTAAAATACGGCGACTCTTCGACGTGTTTACCTTTTTAAGGCTGTTTTATTATTGATATTTTCTGTTTAATACTGGAATTTCTACATTGAAACCGTACATGTTTGCACTTGGAAATATTTACTCAGGACCGGCGTAAAGTGTACAGTGCAAAAATATCTTTTATTTTGTTCTTTCCATGACGATATGTGTTAGTTTTACGCTTCTTTTGAACTGTTATTTTTACTTACAATCCTGCAATATCGGTGCCGTAGCATATACACATACGAGCTATGTAGTTATAGCGTTTTCACCGGTTACAAATTAACCGCCCAGTTACTCAACAGATTAGCGGTTTGAGCAAGAGGTCGTGGCTTGGATTCCCGCCCAGGTTAATTGTGTGATAATCATGATTGATCACTCTATGTCTGAGAGCATAGTATATATAGATATATTCTTATAAATACATATACGTATATTCCGTTTCCGCAGGTCGGGACTGCTTTGAGATCTAATGTTTGTGAAGTTTATGATATTTTCATATTATTATTTTATTATTTTATTATTTTATTAATTTAAAGGGATAGAAATGGGTTTCTGACCCATCAGAGAATAACTTAGTCTCATTCGTCTGTGTATGAACTGCTAGATCGTAGTGCATGCCGTAAGCCAATTATCCTCTAAAATGTTAATGATCCTTTTAAAATAACTCATTTAGCTTCGTACAATGTTACTATAATGGGGCACATAAATAAAACAGAAAACAAAGCTTTTCCACGCAAATATGATTTTTTTTAATGAAACGACAAACTCTTTGTGTGCGGAGAGAACACTTTATTAGGTTATGTTGGCTAATGAAAATAAAAGCAACAGGCGATATTGCGACATGGTCGTATCCGCTGCAAGGGTTGACGGAAATAGAACCTTATCGCAGTACGGTCACGGGTCAGTAGAGATATGATTTTATTACGCCGACTTAAGTGCTTATATGTGGGAGGGAAGAGAAGCTAATAAATGAAAGTAATAAAACCGCCAAGGTTATAAAATAATAATTCTGATATATTTCGTGTTTAATATTTTAAGTGGTTGCGTTAAAATAAATCGTTTCTAATTAATAAAGTAGTTTTGTTTATGAATTAAGCGCTGTTGTTCATTGTAATGGAAATTTTAGTTTACGAATTACGTGACAACAACAATTATAAGGTAAAATAATTTGTCGACTTTAAATAAATGGTCATTCGCTGAGTCGAATGTTCTCAACAAAACAAATAAACAATTTCAAATCAGATCATTATTTTTTTTTTTCACCATTTCAGTGGTCCACTGCTAGACCGGGTCTCCTCTCAAAGTGAGAAGGATTTAGGCCATAATCCACCACGCTGGCCAAGTGCGGATTGGTAGAATTCACACAACTCAGAAAATATTTTAAACTTATTTACCGACATAAATTCACCAGGAATTGTTGTGAAGCAAAACACGTCAATATTTCATCAAACGTACACAGTACGTCAAAACCAGGATGGGATAGAGGAAGGGTTTTTCACTCGTCAAAATAATGCTCTGAGGGCCTCGAGTGGCAGAATGGGCCATTTATCCGCACCCGAGTATGACTGGCTTTGACGTAATGTGATGTGGAGTACCTTCGTTTTTCGCCATCACTGACAGAGTACCTGAGAGGTAAGAGTGAATAAGAGGCGATATTAACAATACAATCTTTGTCCGACGATAAAACGATTTTTTAATTTCTCAAAAAATATTTTTGAGGGTTAGACAGTACCCTCTTCTGTACTCTTGACAATGTCTGTACAAAATTTCATGATGGCCAGATGAATAGATGTTGCCTGAAAGTGCAAGAAACAAAAAAAAATCACATTCGTATTAATTAGATTACTTGCCAATATTTGCTTACTGACAATTTATAAATTGAAAAGGAAGCGCGACGTGTATTCTTTATAACATTATCGAAGTGATTAGTGAAGTGTTTAAAATTGGAATCACGTAGTAAGTTATTTACGATACCTAATGAACATTGAATAAATAAATATATAATACTATCATGTGCAATAAATATACTATCATGTCAAACCAAAACCGCCTAAAGTCATTCGGTCACGTCTCCAATCAGTCGTAAGTACGAGATTCCATCTAGTGGGCCTTAGCGCAATTCCTCCGACCGGAAATAGCTTTGCCAACATCCCGCCTAAGTAGATGACGTCACAATTGCAATCTCCATGTTAACCGCAGTATTGTAAACGTGACTTAAATACTGTTAGACTGTAGTATGCCAAAATATATAATTTATAGTATTAGCAAATCGTCTAAGGAAAATTTTTGATTGAATGCCCCATTCAATTTTAACAGAAAAAACGGAAATATTTCATAATGGAGATACTTCAGATTCACAGGCAAACTAGTTTCTAGAACGAAGAAAAAGTAAAAATGATGTTCATTGTATCAATTTCATCTTAGTTACCAGCTTACCCTATTTCAAGATATAGGAGTAGGTACATAAAATAACGAAAAAAATAAATGTTTATTAATCCTTAGTTTATAAGGCGTTGGTGGTAAAAGTAATATTGCAGTCAATCGTGTTTGAATTCCAGACAAAGCCCCAACAGCTACAGTACTTAAGTTGGATTGTCTTTGCTTAGCAGAATTCAGGGGAGACGACGCAAATGCTGAATACTCAAGTTGTTTAGACTTAAGATCAATAAATTCTCTTCCAAGTGAGTTTCTACAACTTTAGGGAGTTTTACCCATGAAACCTATAAATATTCGCAATGTTTACAACTTCGTTAATGTATCATAATTGCCGTGAGCAGAGCAGAGCAGTGATTTGATATTCAGCCTCCCATTGCGGGGCTCTGGGTAAATGCTGGCATGGCTCTCTGACTTGTTACCCGCGTTTTATAACTTGAAATTTAAATACCACAGGCGATAACGGGGCAGGAATGCGTCGTGAGGAAACTTGCACACTTTAGAGATGTTATTGAAATTTACAATAATTCTGAGGTGTCTGAAGTCTGCTCTAGCAGTGGACCAACAAAAAAGGTCGGAAAAATGTGCGGCGAGAGAAAATTTTCGTTTTTGTACTTAAATTAGTCAATAGTTGAAAGTACGTTTGGTGAAGAATACAGAATATTCTGGAAACACATGGTCAAAAAATTGTACATCTCAGAGTTCTCTGTAATATATTTTAAAACTTATTATAAATTATAACCTTTACAAAAATTATAAACGTAATTACGTATGGCAAAGTCCTTGATGTATTGCTTAAGCTAAATTGTCTTTGTTCAGAGGATTTCACGGACAAATGCGACAAGTGTTGCAGTCCCAACTTGTTTAGTAACTCAAGTCCAATAAATCCTTGCACGTGGACGCCTGCAACTTCGCAGCACTGCAGACTGCGGACAATGTTGTGGAACTCATAAATCTAATGCGGTGGTGTTTGCAAATACTACTGAAACTACAACAGCCATCATATAGGTAGATGTTAAAATTCGAAAACTTTTTGATTCAATCTCCAAAAACATGTACAGTATACATACCTACGTATTTTGAACGTTATATCTATTGTACTCGTATTTATAATATTAACAAATAGCGTGGTTGCTCTACAATTAAAATTGGTTTCTAATGTAAAACATTTTTAAATTGTAGGTACTTAAGTAAATGCAATTTATTTACAAAATTATTAATTGCACATTTTTTATAAATTGAGAAAATTTTAATTCATAGCAACAAAACATTTTGAGAAGATTATCATTAGTGAAACATAAATAGCGTATCGTGGTTAGTATTGAGAAATATTATGCTATTATACCTGTAAATCATTACCCTGTACAATATGGGTACAAAATATACGTTACCGTAAATGAATACTGTGAGCCTACACAAATGCTTGTTAGTATTAAATGGAACAGTGATTCAACGGAATCCTATTTAAGCGATCGATATTCAAATATAGGCCTAAGTGTAATACTAATATAAAATGAATAGATTGTTACTGATCTCTATTTGATGAGGACAGATAAAACAGTCACTTACCTAAGAGTTGATGACAGGTCAGTGAACTTTAACAGTAAACCATTATTGACCTTCATTCGACGACAAATTTAATCCATGAATAATATCGAATATAAAATACCTTAGAGTAGATGACAGGTCAGTGACCTTTAACAGTAAATTAATGTTAATCTTCATTCAATGGCAAATTTAATTTATGAATAATAATGAATAATATCTATATCTATACTAATATATAAAGCTGAAGAGTTTGTTCGATTGTTTGAACGCGCTAATCTCAGAAAAGATTGGTCCGATTTGAAAAATTCTTTAGGTGTTAGATAGCTCATTTATCGTGAAAGGCGTGCGAAGCCGCGGGCAGAAGCAATTCGAGTATAAAGTACCTTAGACTTGATGACAGGTTAGTGACCTTAGAGTAATCCAATATTAACCTTCATTCAATGGCGAATGTGATCGATGAATAATACCGAAAATAAAAATCTCAAATTGTGTTATTTTTCATTACAAAACGTGACGCCCTAATCGCGCGTTTGACAAGGGTACCGGCGACGGGGCACCTGCGGCCCTGTGACGTCACGGAGCAATCAATGGCGGACAACAGAAAAAAGTTTAGAAAAAGAATGGATATTCTAATTTTTCGCTCCATCAATCTCAAATAACAAATGAAGGCACATAACGATGTTCTATTGCTTTTACACATTCATAGGCCCATAATAGCATATCCAATGTCACAAATGCCATACACAACATAAACTAGAAATTTAAACGCATAATCAAAATTGCCTCGCTTAGAATCCAATCTAGGACTCATTGAATGGGTTTTCGTAATAATTGCGCCGTTCTATTCAATCTTTATGTAAACCTGGATTTGTTTATAAAACATTTAAATTTGCAACGTTCAAACACTTTTTGTTAATTGTATTTTTTGGTTTAAGTAATGAATTTTAAAGCAGTGTAATCTGCAAATGGAATTTCGTCTTGTAATATGAAAAGCCGCTTAAAATCTATGTTTTCTCGATTCCATGGTACTAAATACATTAAAAAGTAATTTCTAAGTCAAAAATATAACAACATTAAAATGTATATTCAACCTTTATAGGAAATGCAAATAAAATTAAATTTGTATGTACGTGTATTTCGTAAATAAAGGTGGCAAAAGAGTTTGTTTTTAAGAAGAAATAACAACTCGTGTGGGAACAAAGGACACGAAATTCACAGTACACTTAACTTTTAAAAAAGTTTAAAACTTTTGCACCAGAGCTTTCGGCGCTCCTAGATGCAGTCAACCTCGTCGTAAAGCTGTATGCAACATATATGAGTGCATTGTATTTAATATTTTTTATTCACTGTAAATTGAATATTTTCTATTAAAGTTCCGAATACACAACTTGCATTCGTTAATATTATTGGATACACTACGGGAGGACGGTAGAGTAAGGTAGAGTAGAGCAGTAGCGTAGGGTAAGGTAGGGTAGGACTTACAAACATTAGTATGATAAAACATATCCGTAAATTCGTTCAATCATCAACTCTACTCGTCCTTCGATGTTATACTGGTAATCAGCCTAATACTATTATTATCTGTAATGACAAATTTTATTGACATGTATACTAAGTAATTATATTAAGTATTTAGTATAGTAAAATATATAAAATTAAGGGAAATGTAATTTTAAGTAATTTATGAATTGTTAATTTGAGTGAAACAGCTGTATGTTGTCACGCTCTAATAGGGCATCACATATTACCACTACAAAAAAAAAATTACCACTACATGTAAATTGTAAAGTGTATGTGTATTGTGTGATATATACAACAAATAAATAAATATTATCCTTCTTTAATGTTTGTGTAATATAATTCAGATAATTTTCTATGCGAATATAAAATTAATCAGGTCTATGAGAAATATTGTCATTTGTATGCAATCGTTCTGTAATGACGGAAAAGAGTATATTAAATAACTTGCTTAATTCAAGCAACCTATCATATCAAACAAGAAATTGCAATCCATTAGACCTCATGGTCTATTGATTAAACGCGTTTTTTTTTTCATATTTATTTCCTGTAATTATTGTACTGCTGAATGCTTTCTCCCGAGGTACATAGAAAATGCATTTATCCAATTTTGTACAACAAGTAGTGACATCTATCGGTATAGTTTGACATTAAAACTCATTTTAGCTAACTTTCTTAACAAGATGTGTAAATGGGGGAAATAATTATTCTTTACATGAAATATATTTAGGTTATTACTTTAATTTAGCACATGTTTTGTATATTATACAGATTTCAAGAAGTTTCAAAGGGCTCAATTTAAAAAACTTAGTTTTCACTACCAGTGTCTTAATGCCCTTTCGATAAAAGATGATTGATGTCTCAGACCTCAGATTTATAAACAAAATTGATTTAAGAAACTGCTTTAGAACGATGAGTTATAAAACTAACTTCAATCGCAAAAACAATCAGTTGCTCAGTTTTACGCAAAGACTTGTAGAAGAACAATTTAAGTAATTATTCTGGAACATTAAAGGATTAAATATTTTTAACGCTCGAATTTAGTGCTTGTGATTCAGAATTCTACTGTTATATAATTTCATTCTTGCAACTTAGTAGGTACACCTTGAGTACTTAATGTCCAATTTCTTTAAAATCTTTTTCACATTACAGTAGTTCCACGTATCTGGGGTTCTCGTGAAAGTTTAAATAGGTTATTTCATTGGGGGCAAACGAACTCGCGTTTCGTGGAAATTTTTCTCTATCACGAACCACGAATAAAATCGATATAACTTACCTGCACTAAGGGAGGTTGTTGGTAGCCCCTTTTTGTAGATATACAGTATTGACTCATCATCGCTTAGACATAGATGCAGACACAGATACAGATACAGACACAGACACAGATATTGACATAGACATAGATATAGACAGACACAGACACGGACACACACCCAGACCCAGATAAAGACACACACACAGATACAGGCACAGACACATACAGATATGGATACGGATATGGAAATAAATAGGGATACTGTTACAGATATAAACTTTAACACATACAGTCACAAACACAAAAATACAAGTGACTGTCCGGGGATTTCATGGCAGAATATCATGTTGAATGTGGGACTGTATGTTCGTTGCATTGGCTCCGTATGCAGATAGACAGGCAAAATCCTGGTACGTACTTAAATCACTGGCGACAGCATCGCGACTGTATCGCGCACTTATCGCTATTGTATCGCTACGAAATCGCTGCAAAAATTCGTCTTGCGGGGCCTCGCTAAACAAACGAAAATAGAAGTTCAGCGGCATGGTTGTTGAATTATTAACGGTTCTAGTCAAGTTATAATTGAATTAGGTGGATTATCAAAATCCCGAATCGTTTCGAGTGTACAAATTTTCATTTGATCTCCGGAGTTATCCCGTTTTAATATAGAAAAGGCACTACATTAGAAGTTATGTTGAGTGCTGTTGGCTTTGCAGGCGTTTGTTACCAACAATTCGTAAGTAATTAAAGGGAGATTCCATCATAGGTTATAGTTATAGCAGGGGAACGTGAAAGTTCGAAAATCGGTACTACTAGTACATACATAATTATGAGTAGAAGCAAAGGTCTTTACTTTCTTAAGTATTAGTTTTTGGCTGCTTTAAACATGCTTTTATAGCGATGCTAAAACTAAAGTGCTAGCATATTAGGCATATTAGGCATTTAAGGCGTACTAGTTATGAGTAATATTTTATGGTTTTTGAGGAGCAATCTGTTAATTTACAGATACGACACCATACTTGTTTTTACCAAGCCGTTTAAGGCATTGACCACAACCTAGGTTTTGGTCTTGTATGACTTTAGGTAATGCTTCAGAAAGAAGATCCACGACTGACATCGATTCTTATGGTACGTTCAGACTACGACAGAAATTGTGACAAAGTGTCAGACATTAATGTCTGTACTTTTTACACTTACACGGAATTTTCCACATAAAACTCATTTTATGCATTAAAA
>DWQT01002017.1:0-15130 GCA_018244895.1 Myscelus amystis hages | reverse complement strand
ATACTAATAATATAAAGCTGAAGAGTTTGTTTGATTGTTTGAACGCGCTAATCTCAGGAAATATTGGTCCGATTTGATAAATTCTTTCAGTGTTAGATAGCTCACTTATCGAGGAAGGCTCTAGGCTATATAACATGACGCGAAGATGAATAGGAGAGGAGCAGCAATAAAAAATATTGCGACAACGGCAAAATAATGTAGATAGCAAAGCAACGTTTGCCGGGTCAGCTAGTTCATATACTATAAATATGTCAACAATTAGATCGGACAGTAAAAAACACAAGTATTCTTGAACCCCGACCTTTTTATCACTGGATAACACGCTGTGTGTTCGTAAATATTCCATACGGAATTGTAAAATCATATTGAACAGGTATATTCTATATAGCAATAAGACGCAGTGATAGAGCAGAACGAAAAAAATGTAGTGCATTTTTAGTTGAAAAATGTTTACTATTTAAAGTAATTTTTTACCCCTTAAATATGGATATGGATTTTGGTGTATGAGAATTGACACATTATGAGATTAAAAGTCATTCTCAATATTGTTCCTGGCGTTAATGTGTCAATGTCACACATTGATTTTTATGTTTGTTTACGATTAAATTGTATGTATTTCAAGAGTACCAATGTCGCTTTCGTGTAAGTAATTGCTAGTCAATAGATGAGTTCAATGCATTAGATTTAATGATATTTACATAATAGCAATAAATAATACATATGAATAATAAATTATAAAATAATGTGTATGTTTGTTCGTCGAAGTTTGTCGTACAATTTGTACGCCAGGGTTTCTCAGTGGGTTACGGGGTTGCTAATGGGTTCGCTTTTGGGACATAAGGGTTTTGGGAAAAATTTAGTATACGGCGGCGGTTCTCGCTTCCAAATACGGCGTGTATAATATGCAATTTGTGCGAAAATAAAGCTAATCCATTCAGTTAATCAGATACAGTTCCTCGTATTGTTGTTGCATTTTTTAAAGAACATAGTGAAACGTGTTTCTTTTGACATCGTCTTGGAAACTTCGAGGGTTACGTCGTGCTGTAAGTTTGAGAAACCCTGTCCCACACAAAGATTATCGGTACTCTGTTAATATCTCGTGTCTCTAGGTATTAAGTGTTCCTGTCTCACAGTGTCTTGTATAACATAGATTTATTTATATGTCCATAAAGTTAGCTTTAAGTATTTTTGCATTGAGCAATATTCCTCCTTATCATATATTTTTCTCTGGGAAAATATTACATATCTGTTGTAAAAATTAATACATTTTCAATGTGCAATTAAAAATGCTAATTTATTTTATCTATGACACAGTGCGCTGACTGGTCTCCGTTAAAAACAAAGTGTAGTTAGTTTTTTATGCACTTTTTAAGATGTAATTTAAGGTTATGAATAACGAAACTCGGTTTTTTGTCTCGTTAAATTTTGGAATATAACATTTGTTTGTTCTCAATTAAGCGTTTAAAAAGCTTATTGATTTATTCTTTAAAGTGGATTACCGCAAAGTACCGTCCGACAAAAACCGTTATTTGAAAAAAATTAAGAGACTCGTCCACGGCTAGTTCAGAATAACGTTTTGTTTTATTAAATTATCATTGTTATTGGTGAGTAATTTGGTATTGTTTGTTTTTACGATAAATTAGATACTAATAAATGTACAAAAAATTGTGTAAAAATCCGCGTCTCTTGCATCCTACAATCGGTGATTCAGTTTATTCTACAATAGAACATTTTTTTTGATATAGCAACATTTGCTTTTTAACTCTAAATGTATACCTCGATTACAATCTCCTCTATTGAATCTCTGTGTACTGTTGACTGTATTCAATGTGTGTATAGTATAGTATATTATATACATATGGAGTTAAATAAATGTTAAATATGTATATCAAAAGTTAAACGACCTGGAATGTTTAGTGTTGTGTGAATCGGATACTCGAAGTAACCAAGTTTCGTGTTTCATTTAAAAATATGATTTATAAGGATACTAGCTGCGTGCCGGTTGACCTTTGCCCGACCAATTAAAAAATATATAATTTTATTCACGTTATTGCGCTCGTAACGACATCTATCGCGATTATTTAATTGATACGAGATTTTCCCGCGGAAATCTATGTCATGCCGCTGTCACTGTCCAGCCCTTTAACATACCAAATTATACATACCAAAAATCACATCGATCCGTTCATCCGTTTTGACATGAAAGAAGGACAAACAAATAAATAAACAGTGACACATTTATAACGTAACCGGGACTTAATCGCGTATAGATTTTAATCGAAGTGTTTACCTCGATCCTCGACGTTTTGGCCGTAATGCAACGGCCGTGGTCACGAATAGACGATTAAGTCCCGGTTACGTTATAAATATGAATAAAAATCGCGAAAGCTTAAAACAATTTAAACAGTGTCACTTTCGCATCTATAATTATCAGTGTGAATTTGCTAAATCAGCAATAGTTTTATATATTCAATTGTATTCTAGATACTGGATCAGCGCCAGTGTTGTGAGCGATCGATGAATTTCGTATTGAATGAAATCTAAATAGCAGTCAAGTTTTTGTTTTCTAGTTTTTGATGATAATAAAAGCGAAATGCGTTAGCACTGGCATCGAAGACCAAATTCAAACTTGTTACCATTCGGGTATTCGGCAGTTACATATACATAGCGATTGGAATAGTATACAGAAAATTTGACACTTCAGTGCAATGTTTTATTATCTGTGTTCTGCATGTTATATTCTATCAAGGGAATGAAGAGCATTTGCTCTTGTTATATCGTTTTAATGTATCTAGCAATATGTTGTGTAATACATTTATTATAATGTTATTTATGTATAATTCTATCTTCCCAAAAATAATAAATGGGTGAGTTAACTATGATTTGTAAGTATGGCGTTGGATGGAGGTTGATAAATAAATGGAAAATGATGACATCAATATCGTTTTATTTATCTGATTACTTGACACGAATTTGAACAATACGATTACACATAGAATTGTGATAATTTTAAAATACTGGAACGATATTTTTAATTCATATTTAATACAATTGTTGTAATACAAATATTAAAATCATGCTGAATACATTGTTTGGTAAATTGAACTACGTTTATACATTAGAATTGAGTATAGGAAGTATCTATAAACTAAGTCTCAATAGATTCCACAGAGTAGATATATATACATATTCATTGCATTACACATGACTTCAAACTCTACCCAATCCCCACACAGCTGATAATCTATGTATCTTTAACGACAAATTTATTTAGAATTTTTTTCATTCAGACAAAACTAAATATCGCACAAATATTCTCCCCGGATGGGCATCGAATTCGTGGTCCCTGATAGTTATTCATGCTAAGTACCAAAACAACGGGGAAAATAACAATTTAATCTCTTATGTAAATAAACATGAAAACGGGGGCACAAGTGAGACAGTATTCATACAATCGCACAGTACCGAAGCAGACTTTCCTTGATAATAATCTACGAGATTTGGAACGATTGTTCAATAACAAGCTAATAAGAGGACACATAATATCATAATATCAACATCAACTTCAAGATAAATCTTAATTACCAATGGAAGAAATAGTTACACCCATTTTAATTATACACATCAAGTGGCTGAAAATCTTAATGTCACATCAATTGAACAGATTTTCTAGAAAATTCTGACTACTACTACGATACCGGTGTCGGATCTGAAAATAACTTGAGTCCCTTAATATTAAATGCAAGACAAGGTGTATATAAGAGAAAATGAGATATTCACTATTAGAGTCTAACACAACAAATTTATTGATATTCAGTACGATTTTGATTGAATTCATGGAAGTGAGTTTTCAAGCTACATGTTTTTAAGTAGATGTTATATATATTATTAATAGGCATACATAGCTATACTGTGTTTCGATTTTCCGAAATTATATTGTATTTTAAGTTAGTATTCCATACGTTTCCTATGAATTTTTGAGATAATTCCGTACATCGATAGATAGAGAAGTCTTTAAAATGAAAATTTTTCTTGTCATGTCACACGTCACTTAAGTGTCTAAACAAATGCCATATATTAAGATATTTTAAAATATATTCTGTAAGCTACTTAGATCTTATTCTTTATTATGAATTTTATTTAATTTCTCCCTGTACGCAGGCAGCTCGACATCATCCCAATGTAGAGTGGGCTTTTCTAAGAATCTGCGAACCAAAAACGTTACATTATTGAACTTGTTAGATATATGAGTAGCTTGACAGTTATTCGGGACGATGGTTTCCCTTCCCGCGACGTTGACCAATTAACAAAGCTTAATAAAGAGGTCGGCGGTCAAACCTCGGCGGTAGGAGTTGATACGATACACGAACATCAATTCTATGTAAACAAATGAACATCAATATATAATACTATTGCAGGATCTCACACGTAGGGTACAGACGAACACCAATAACTAAAATAAAACCACTGCGTCTAGAAACACAAGCAACGATTAAACGTTAAAATTAGAAGAAGGGAATACAACATCGACTACTTCACCTAAAAGTTGACATAAACTAGGAGCGGATGCAGAGATGGCGGAGATAATGATGACGAATGTTTTTCTATTGTCCCAGTTTCACATCGGCCAGAACGACAAGGAGTGTTAGACCGTAAGGCACAAACTATCCTTATGTTCATGTTGTTAACATAACGCTATATTCATTTACTTATTTCACAGAACGAATTCTGATTTCGGAAATACGAACGCAAATAACACTAAACATTGATAATATTACAAGCAATCCGAAAGCAGTTCTATCCAATTATGGCAAATTTTGTTTCACTGCCATTTCGATAGGTATGAGTTTAGTTATTTTTCTAACAAAGATCACATCGACGCGTGTTAATGATCGTTTTCATAATTAATCTGTTTAAAATGTTCAAACACATTGAAACCGGGTCTTTCGTGGGCGAAAGACAGCTGAAACGAATGATAATGTGCTCAAGGTTGAACCGAAGAATGAGACCTACATGGATGAAAGATTGGATGTACATTTATATCGATGAATCGTAATCGGGCATACCGGGGTATATAAAGACCCAGTGGTTCGCAACGTTCCTTTCGCGGTCATCACACGGTGCCAAGTTGGCGGTTGCATCCCGGCCACAGAAGGCCAGGGCGGCCCCCGTGCGACGACAACGTTTCAAAAGCGCCAACTGCAACTACCAATTTACTGACAATCTACCAATCCAATGTCCGTACTGCAGGTTCCCCGCCGTCCATTTCACAACTGTCCAG
Source organism: Myscelus amystis hages (assembly GCA_018244895.1). Classification (NCBI taxonomy): domain Eukaryota; kingdom Metazoa; phylum Arthropoda; class Insecta; order Lepidoptera; family Hesperiidae; genus Myscelus; species Myscelus amystis. The sequence continues at coordinate 9,849 of DWQT01002017.1, read as the reverse complement.
GTTTATGTAAAGGTATTAGTGTTTGTTGGAAGCGATGGTTTATGGTATCTGATGGCGAAAGTCAAAGATTATGAACGTTGTGCTCGTTGATTGGTAAACTATGGCTAGATTACCTCATTTGAACTTCGGCCAGCACGGTCTGTTCGTGCGGCGTGAGGCCCTTGTGCAGCACGTCGAGCGTGTCGGCGAGCTGGTCGACGGTGTTGAAGCCGCACACGTTCGTGTCGATGTCCGGCTGGTTCAGCGTGAACCAGGTGGCGATGCGAGCCAGCTCCACGTTTTTCGCCTGAAACACGATACGCAATACGGTCAGATTTCTTTACAATCAGGCGACGGATAACAGAGTTGCAGGAAGACCGTTTAAGCATATATATTTCTTGCGTGTATGAATGTCACTGAACTCGACCTAAACGACTGGACCGACTTTGATGATATTTTTTGTGTGGTCAAGTTTTTTTAAAATTAATTTGTAAGTAGTTGTTGATTTTAGAATGTTTCACATTGGATCCGACAGATTGCGCTACCGTCGCACTGTCAAATATTAAATGAATATCTGGACTCATTTTAGCAACGTTTGCGGGGACACCTAGTAAATCTATTAAAGCGTAACGAAATGATGATGGAAATTACCGAGCAAAATCTTTGCTGCTAATCAATAGTAGACATGTAAATGAACAATAAGCAATAAATAGCAATAATTACAGTTACAGTTAGTTCGAGACTTATATTATACCTTGCAGTATTCGGATGTACGTTTGCATATGGCTTTGATGTCATCGCTCGCAGGGTGCCAGGGCTGCGGGCCCTTGTTGGACAGCAACCCCATGCCTGTAGCCGCAGCGTTGATCACGCCCACGCCCTTGCTCTGCAATATCGTGTGGAACGTGTACTTAATAACGCAGCAAACTCAAGTTCATTGGCACGCTGTAAAACAAAAACAGTCATTCTTTGAATGTGTGAAGCGCTAATTCCTGTTTCACATAATATACGTACGTCTATTAAAAGTATGTTGTACCTACAAAAGAATATACAGGAAATACTCGTAGTTTAAAAAGAAAATTCATAACTTAGAATAAAATACAAAGTACAACATCATATGAATACAATTCTCTTCTTTTTATTCGAGATTCTCGTCTTTTTATTGCGTAATAGGCTTACGTTCAACTTATAAGTATTGTGTCCTAGTAAACTAAAACGAAACTAGCTGAGTGAATTGTCGTGGGTCGTACCGCGGCGCCGATTTGAATCTACACATCGAGCGTCGAGCGTCGACCTTAGACCTTCGACCATCTACCATCGAGATTCGACCATTGAGCATCATCGTCCATCAGCCATCAACACGATATGAAGGATTCGCAAGACGCGCCATATCCTTACGTAAAATGGAGCACAAAGGCCAATTTCTATTTGAAACGTTTGGTTTGACAGACCAATCCATCGATTTTCCGCGTATATGATCAAGTTCGAACAGGACTGACTGAATTCATTACCTAGATTTAATTGATAATAGAATACAATTGTTAACAAACACTGGGTAACTAAGTGTTATGTAGTTCGGTAGTTCTGTGTAGTAGTGATGTGTGGTCATAAATTAAACAGCGTGCAACGAACTCGTATGTTTACTGGAAGTACTTACGTCACTTCTAGTCACACTATTAAAGTATAAACAGAGATAAAAATAGACAAAACCCTCTGAGACTCTCGTCTGAACTTTTCCTTTAAGTGGTTTTTGATCATATGTTATAGTCAACTGTAGTTTATATCCATGTATATCTACATGTGGCTTTGTGTTAATAATTTCGATTTCGTGGTAATCGGTGTCCATTGCAGTCTTAAGAACATTTCAATTAACACCGAATTTCTTACTATCGTATTCTCAACTCAAACGCAATTCAAGCGGTTCAATTCAAACGGCTATTACATTTTGGACGTGTATGTCACTCACAGAGTAATCACCAGCCAATTAACTACTGACCGCGCCCCGCTCTGCAAATTTTTTGCAATTCGCAATCCAGTTATACCCGACTGTGGACACCATGCGAGATGTCATATTGATGGATATATAATATAGATGTTTTATTTACAATCCTCTGGTAAATTCTGGTTGAAACATAAATTGGAAAGTCTTTTTTGGTGCCCTACTATAAATAAAACACAATTTGTCTAACTATACTTTGTGTAATCACGTCTTGGGAGTTTGAATAATTTAAATGAATGCCAAGGTCATGATTGTTATAATAAGTATTAGTACAGTATACCCTGTACAAGTTAGCTTGATCTTGTTGACAGATGTACATTTTTCAGATCGACATAACTGCAATAACGAACATTTTTTTTTCTTAATTTAATGATTTTAAAAATTGTAAAAATATTCAATAAATACATATAACAAAAAGTCCCTATAGATTCAAGCGTTATCCGAAAAATTTCAGACTTTTTATTGCTTCAAAGTAAAAGTTAAATAGGAACACTAAAAATCATAGCTTGTACAATGTTACATCGGTCGGACGGAAGGGACACGAATTGCCAGGCTGTAACTGTTAAAAATATCGATTACAAAAAATCGTTATTAAAGATAATTGTTAATGTTATCACTTTTCGACCCGTGTTTCCTTGTGAAAGTTGGTTACTTTCATGGTCTGAACCACTTATTTAAATTTGGCGGGCGGTCGAAAAATAACACCGTAATAGGTGCGTACTTATTATGAATATTGACCCACCGTCGCTTATCTACCCAATGTTTTATATGTCTAGTGCAATAAAGAATTTCACATATAATACACCCACACCATCTCGTCACAGTTACAAGTATTTTAAAACGTTACTCGTATTTTTTGGACTACTAGATATTTTCTGTTTACCATCACTAGCCCATCTGTCAAAAAGATCAAGCTAACTTGTACAGGGTATAGACAACTTTGGGTATTTCACTCCGACAGTATAACCAATGAAATTTCTGTCTATTGTGTCTTACAGATTTCAATTTTTTTTTTGTTTTTTTTTTCATCCTTTAATGGTCCACTGCTTCACCGGGTCTCTTCTCATAGCGAGAAGGATTAGGCCATAGTCTACCACGATGGCCAAATGCGGATTGGTAGACTTCACACTTCAGGTTTCAATGGGTTACAGCAATTCTTTAAATCAGAGGGACTGAGCTGAGGCGAACTGGATCATGTCAAGTCGGGGGAAATCTAATAAAATGGTCGCCCCAGCAACGGGAACGATAGGAGACTACCTACATCTAAAACATATTTATGTTATGTACAATAATAACTGGCGCTTATTAAAGGATATTTTTGAATATATTCTTATAATAACAGTAAATTTCCAATAGTAATAATATATTATACTATGTATGTTTAAGTATAGAAAAGTTACGTGATAAAAATATGTGGCTCGTTATATTTTCCCTACACTTAGATTTTGTAGCAGCGCTTTGAATGGTTTGGCAGAAAAATATCGCTCCAATACTGTTGTGGAGTAGATAAACCCTCTGACAAAGAATTGTGATATCTCAACAAGATTTTCTTTAATTAACACTCAAAGGTAAGGTATCCGAAACGTCCATTATCGGTGAATTGATAGACCGGGTTTCCTCTCATATTGAGGGGGTTTTAGGCCTTAGTCTACCACGTCGCCATTGTGCGGTTTTCCAAAAAATATTATACACTTACAAAACTATTTATCTGTGTATAATTAAATTATACAACACGTATTGTTACCATTTGATAGTAGTTATCAGCGACGAACCGTATTACCTAATGGGACGTTTATGTTAATAATTTAGATTATGTCGTAAAACGTCGTTCGCTTAATCCAAGGACGGCCGGCAGAAAGGTAATCTTACTACTTACCTTCTTAGCAGAAACGCTCGCAAAGTTAAAATGTTTTTCAGATTGAAAAATAAATAGCCATTGTAATTACAGTTGTTTTTATTTTTAGAGCAAACTTCGTCTATTTTCGACCATTCGTAGGTATTTATCCTTGTTTGCGTAGGTTAACTTGAAGCCCTTTATCCAAATATCAAAGATGTTTATTTACCATTAAAACGTACTTTATATTTGAGTTTTGAGTCTATGATCTAATGGAAACGTGCAACTTCTTGCAATTGTAACCAACGGAATGGCAATACAATGCCAATCATGTGCTTTTGCTACACATCGATAAATCGTGGGCAATCACTAGGATAGAAATCAATTATTTGCGTTCAATGGGAATAAGTGGCATTATTATTCTTGCCTTGATAATGACACTCAATGTTTTAAGATGTTTATAGCAAGCCGTCGGCTGTCCGTTAAGCTGCCCGTCTGAGCAACACAAAGGTACCTGTTTTGCTACTGTTCACCTAATGCTAATAATCTTGCTCAAATTTCGACGGAACTTCTTTCGGACGGAACTTTTAAAAACAGGAACAAAGAAAACAGAGCCTAATAAAAAAATTACCATAGTCAGTCGTATAATTAATGGACCATTACTAAGGTATCACATTAAATTACAATAGAAAACAGTGAAAAATTACATAAATAAATAGCCACCGGTGTAAACACGTTTTCAAAGCGACCGAAAATATCGATTCGGTACGTTAAATATCACAGAACATTTATTTTTATTAAAGGTATAAATAACGACATTGGCGACATGGAGTAAACCTGTCTTGTTATCTAAAGGAAGTACAGTATTTGAACAGATTGGATCCTTTAATTGATGATATAACAAATACGTTTATTTTAAGAATAGCGATACGCGAGATAATACCTATGTGCGACAAATCCACTCACGGCGATCTAATTCCACATTAATCAATTAAATACTTATGTTATGATACACATACACATATAGATAGTCTGGGTGTAGTACAAATATACATCCAGATGAAACAACTATGGTCATCGCACAAATTTCAGTCCTAGATGGGAATCAAATTCACGAAATCCGGTTTAGAAGTAAAGGTCTACGAGTAGGTATAACCACTGGACTATGCGGGTAGTCAATATGCGTGACAATCAAAGAAATTATTTCCATCTATCTGTCTATAAGTTTTATATCAATTGGCGTACTCTGTATCACATCTTACTTCATTACGAAAAAGTATAACACTTTAGGATATTGATTTGAGTAAAGCAGCCATCTTTACCCTTAATGTATTTTTTTTTCATAAAAGTAATTATATTATCTCCCTACATAAAACGTTAAATTGACGGTTTAATTTTATATAATTATATTTATTGTTTACTGAAATCGAATCGTCATCGACTGTAGGTACACGGGAACAGTCAATTTACTTCATGGAATTTAAAGTCGAACTATATTTCCGAAAAGCGTAATAGATCTTGTGAATATTAATATGAAGCCCGTAATACCGTGTTGATTGGATGTGTTGTAAAAATTAATATTACGAAATATTCTTCATTACTTATTTAAGAGTGAGTGAATAGACACTGCCTGGGCAAGCGTGCTTCATCCTGCTTTCCTTCAGGTGGGATAGCAGTCAAACGCGAGAATATCTATACTAATATTATAAAGAGGAAACATTTGATTGTTTGTTTGTATTGAATAGGCTCCGAAACTACTGGACCAAATTTAAAAATTCTGTTACCATTAGAAACCTACATTATCCCTGATGAACATAGGCTATATTTAATACTAGCTTTTGTCCACAGCTTCGCACGCGTTGCACTACACAATTTCTTAATGTCAATAAGAAAAAATGTAATATATGAATTTAGGTATTCTAGTGATAGCAGTAAATTTTCACGGTATAGGGAAAGGGGAATTGTTTTACACCGTCTTAAAAGCGCGCGAAGCCGCGAGCAGATGCTAGTGGCTAAATAATAAATAAATTTAAAAAATGCTTTTTTATATACTGTCTTTATATATAACACTTACTTTGAAGTACTTTGTGTAGTTCTGAAGGCGATTGTCAATGAGCGTTGATTTCGCGTAAGACAGCACCGAAGATATCTTCACTTCAGACTCCTCCACGATCTCCTTCATAAGATCCAGATCGTAGTCGGCGATTCCAATGAAACGGGCCTTCCCATCCCTGACCGCTTTCTCCAGTACCGGCAAAGTTTCCTTCAGAACCACCGAAGTGTCCGGAGCGAAAGTGACGTCATGAACCTACGAAGATTTATAGCTCAATTTAATATTTACAAAAGCAAAAAGAGATATGTTTTTTCCAGTGTAAAATTCTTTCGCATAAAAATAAACACGATAATTGAAAATACGCAATCGACTAAAGTAAATTAGGATCAGACAAATGAAATTTGATTGGGTTTGAGACAAGTGGTTTAAAATATGCAATATAATATTTCGCCAGCACCGAGTTTCTCTACAGTTGAGCTGTCAATTACATTTTGACATTCAGTGTCCGTTCAAATAAAATCGTTTCAGTAGCCGATTGTATTTTATTTGAAATGAAATATTCAAGTCTTCCTGCATTGCGATTAATTTGTAACTTTAATCGGAAAGTTATAAATTTGTAACAGTAATCGGAAAAGTTAGGATAGGTTTGTGTTAGGTAACAAGTCTCATCGCATCTTGTTTGTCTAAACATTATATATATTTAAAGTGAAATTGAAAGAAATCGCAATCGGGCGTTCCAAATCAAACATCGATATTAAAGATCAATAAAGTTTACGTAGCTGCTAACGAATAAAATTCTTTAGGTACATATTTTCGCGCGTTGCTTGAATCACACAATCTGCCACGCGTATGCCAAATATGATAACACCTAATTGATAATATACACGATTGATAAGCTAAGCACCAAATAAACACAATAGATAACAAACATTTTATGAAGTAATGTTTTCGTTTTTCTGTATAATTGCCATATTAGGAATATATATTTGAATTGGACACAAGCTCGTTGATAAATTGTACGACGTAAGAATATAAGCGTTCGCTGCATGCCGCCGCACGTACGCCCCGGTATTCTTCTATTCATTGTTTAGCTGCGAGGACGAATTTAGCACAACCTGACCTTGCATCTTGACATCTGACCTGAATAATATCTACGTAGTCCAAGCCAAGAAGACGCAGCGTTTTGTCCACTCCCGCCTCCGTTCTCTCCGCTGAGAAGTCGAACATTTTCGCCGTTTCCTTCTCATACCGCCCAACTTTGCTGCCAATAACGAATGACTCCCGTGGGATGCCTTGTAGCGCCTGCAAACATGTGCCTATTTAGATAAATAGTTTTAGCTTTTATCCTCCGACTCGGGCCTATACCATTTGGATCGTCATTCGTGACTTTTATTAGAAGCCTATATCGAGCTGCAGGAAGAAAAAATATGATCGACCAGGCGGTCAATTCAAATTTGCAATAGGAAATACCGTCCCATACCTCACACCGATGCATTTTATTTAATAGCACATGTTATTCTCGAGTCGTTTGCAGCCGGAGGTAATTGTAGTCGAGATGGCAGAACGTCAGTTGTGATTTCAATAAATAGAATACACTTTGTACCTAATGACTACTATACATTGAGATATATTTTGTATTACCTATTAATATTACCCATACAAGACTGAACGGATAAATTATACTTGTGTTTATATGCATCTTTCTCAATTTCCTTTCGCAATATTAGAGTATACAGTGTTCGTGAAGTTTTGTTTAAACTATAAAATTATGTTATCTCGGGTGCTACGTCAAAGGATAATAATTCTGTTCTTGATGATTTTAACGCAACTTGTTTGCTTTCACTAATACTACTTTAATAATTAAAATACATCATATAAAATAAATTAAAATTATATCATCTTTACCTTCGCTAAGGTCTTCTCGGAGGTTCCTTGGCCGTACCAGGGGCCGGTCTCTAAGTAATTAATACCGTGCCCGAGAGTAGCCTTAATAAGCTCCAAGCTTTTTTCTTCATCAAACTTTCTAAAATGTTAATACAATTGTTATTTCTTTGCAACACTTTTTGTTTCTAATTATCTTAACTACATACATAATTAATAGAAAAACGCTCGCACTACAAAATAACACACATCGAATCTGTTACTATTTTTTAAATTAAATTAAAATGTATCGACAAGTTTAAATGTAGTTTTATATTTACGAAGTTAAAATAAAACACATAATACCAGCTTTTGACATGCAGGTTGCCAGAACCATAATCAAGTGCTTTGGTCTTCTGAATAATTGAACCACTTAAAGTTTAATAGCAGAGTATTTTTGAAAAGAAATATCGGCGGTATTCTTGTAATTGTCTAGTGGTTTGAAATTCAGACACCCAATCCGGGGGTCTGGATTCAAATACTGGCCTGTAACTTTACGTGCGTTTTATAATTAAAAATTCAAATATTATTCGCTAGCACGGTGAAGGAAAACATCGCGAGAAAGCCGGCACAGATTAGAATATGCTTTAAGATATATAATGTTTCTGAGGTATGTGAAGTCTGCTCATAAATACCTGCGTTTTATCTGGACCTTTTGTATATAATATGTTTTCAATGTACAAATAAATAAATAATTCGTCATGAAATTTATCGTCCAATTTGTAATTATCCTTAATTTGATTTACAACCGCTGCTGTCTCTCCCGCTGTTGGACAAGGAAACCATGCCACTCCAGTGCGAATTACGAATATACGGATTAGTGGCAAACCCGATTCTCGAGCGTTTTGAAATCAAGAGGCCTCAGCAGAGGTCTCATTATTATCATTACTTAACAACGACAATTGTGTTCGACTATTTAATGTTGACTCCGAAGAAGCAAAAAATTAGCTTCGTATCGCTTAACTATACAGATCACAAGCGAGTTACAGTCTACGTCAGAGTTTCGACTGGTGTTGCCGAAAGCCGAATATTCGCTTGCGGAATATTCAAAATGATGTTAGACGGTTGACCGCGCTGGAATTCAACATTATCGGAACTGATGTCCGAACACTTTAGATATCCTTTGATAGAGACCATTTCAATGATAATTGAAAAGGGGGTGCGAACCTGTCACCCCTGCATTCCTCGCGGCGAGAACCGTTTCGCTTAAATACTAGCTGTTCCCTGCGATTTCGCTTGCTTTACATTTTATTATTATCCATAGAACTATTAGCGCGTCCCACTAAACGTGCAGCTTCGTCCTTGCATTCTTTCGACATACGTAAACAAAGTTTGACATAAAAAAAGGATTTTGATTTTTTGCTAATATTTATGTTTGGTTTGAAATCACGCCGTCCATTCAATGTTTAACAATATATCAATTAAAACGTGTTTACGTTATTTGAGTATTAAATGCAAGCACGAAGCACTCGTGTAGAAGAATTGATACGTTATAAACGAAACGCCACTGTTTTTGACCGACTTCAAAAAAGAGGAGGTACTCAATTTGTCTGTATTTTTTAAATGTTTGTTACCGCATAACTTCGGACTTTGTGAACCGATTTGGATGTTTTTTAAATCGAAAGCTGGTGCTTCCCGTAGGGTCCCATTTTATTATGGTCCAGATCTGACCATGGCAACCATGAGAAAGCCACCTAAGTATTCAAATTCCATTAAGCATGCGCGCGGCAAATGGACTCTTATTTTATTGAAAATGGGTCTGGAATCGAAATGGATTAGAGAATGATAAAGATTAACATTACATAATAGTTACATGTTTATTAAAGAATATACTTTCGTCGCGTGGCGAATAAAAAATTTGCGATATATCAAGTCCCAATTGCTACGTAGTTGTCTTTTCGAGCCATGGAAATCGAATCTGACCCTGTCTGCGTTTGACCTAATTACACAACCCGAAATCATCTCAGCTCCCACCTTGAGTACTAAGTTTCATCACTACATAGTATAAAATAAAGTCGCTTTCTCTGTCCCTATATCCCTTTGTATGCTTAAATCTTTAAAACT
>DWQT01002016.1:0-15132 GCA_018244895.1 Myscelus amystis hages | reverse complement strand
ACGGAAACTCGTCAACTACACTAGACACTTGAACGCAACGTGTTCACACAGCGGTTGATGCGACAATAAATATTGTGACACAATAAATTTACCAATTACAGACACTCGTGTTCACAAAGAAACATTCGATGTATACACTGAGTGTACGGTGTATAGTGTCGTAGGCTGAACCGGCCTTAAGTGTGACGATAGTGCACAGGAAAGGAAGACTACATCCTATTATCCTAAATAGTTAGTAGGAGTTATTATCCTATACAATGTAATATTAATTTAACATCAGTCGGGGACAATGGGGAAAGATGAAAACAATAGGCAAATTTAAATTCATTTGATAACAGAATGCTACTGAATGTAATGGGTTGAGAGGGGACATTTTGCCCAAACAGGATGTCACGATGTTCGCTACTGCGCAATAAAAATGTGTTTGCATGATACGAGCATTGGTTCTGGTCTGCCGCTACTGCATGGGTAATGCCGACAGCAAAAAACACGATTAAAACAACCCTTTTTTCAAGTTTTTTGTGACGTAATCGCTATGGCGCTATCTTTCAAGTCTGGAAGTAATAAATACTTCGAGGGTATTACGGATCGTAAATTTAACGTGACCAGGAAAAAGTTATAAGACACGTAGTCTTAGTAGGAAATTTTTCAACGCAAAATTTCGTAGTATACAGTTTTTACGTTAAAACATAAAATTGTTAAAAATGATATTATAAATGTTATAACAAAATACAAATCGATACTCGAATTTTATACTTCCTTGTCGGATATCTTTTTGTAATATAATAATTTGTAATATGCATTTAAGAAATATTTCAACAAACTCTTAATTGCCTGCCACGGTTATATTTCGAAGCAGAAACGTAACAGTAATAGACTGAGAATTGATACCAGTTTAGTGAGTAGCCGTCAACAGGAGTTAATTGCAACGTCTCAACATTGAGCCGACAGAAGCTTTTGAATTCTAAACAAGTGTAAAATTACAATAGTCTCCGTAAACATTGCGACTGAGGGTCTTTTGGCTCATTATTGAGAAACAGAAGCCAATATTGCTATTGTGTCGCTGTCAAAACTGCGTCAATGTGAAAAGATGCCCAGATGTGAAACAATGTAATAATAAAATTACTGTCTTTTTTACAATGGTCGAAATATTTCAGCGGCCAGTAGCGAAACGACTTTTGTCTTTAGGTCGTCGGGCAGTGCCTTTATTGCCCATTCTACCCTATTCTTTTACTGTGCGAGCTATTTTATTTTTTGTCGCATCCTAAATAAGACATAATGTTCTAAGAAACGGAACATTAGAATGGAGCGGAGGCTTTCTCTTTTTGTGAGGGACACGTACGACGGATTTTATGGTCAATTGTTTTACTTAGTTCGTCGACGTGGCAAAAAGATATACTAATCTCGCCGTCGGACAGAACACCGAGAACCTGTGAACTATTCTAACGTCATTAAAGTCAACAACATAACGAAAAGTAAGACTAGTTTGGAACTGTGCTTACTTTCTTTACAAGTCTTTATTACAGGTTGTATGAAATGACAATAACTTTAGTTGAATCAATTACGTACTACAAGAAGGCCAAGTGGAAAGCGTATGTAATAACAAGTATGAAGTTTTTTATGCAAATATAATAGGCAAAAGGTCATATCAGATCAAGACCATGTCTGGCGCAAATATTTACCTCTTACATACATATTATGGGAAATATGCATAAGAGGCTGATTATCCTTTATAAATACCAACACTCATTACTTATTACGCAATATATTCATCACCGAGTATTCATTGACAAGTTTCTCTTCCAATACGTTAGTTATTCGTTACAGATGTGACAAGTGCGTTACATATTATGCTCGTTGTGTTATAGAAGTTAGACACGTCAGTTAAACGTTTGGAAAATGAAACGTGTCTCGTGCTCCAATGAACCCTTTGAATCATCACTTTGATGTGTACCAATTATTTTAATCGATTGAATCAGTGATATTATTTCGTGCTCGCTCGATTTTTGTGTCTCTTCAGCTTTGTCGATAATAATTGTATTTTATTTCTTTTATTGTAACTTATTCGAGACTAATAATGTCGACCGAAAAATTGCTACATTACATTTTTAATAAAGTAGATATGATAATGGTTATACTAAAAGAAAAATTAGGTTTTTGCTTTGTCACTGCATATTAATTTGATTTATAACTTTATAAAAACAACATATGCATAGTATATTAATACTATTGAATTACAATCAAAACACATTCAAAATCATATATTATTATAAAGAGGTAAGTTTATAATACTACATGTATTGATAAGGTATTTAAAATATTAATAATCTTGACTCAAATAAAGAAGTTATGAATATGAAGATAAACAAAGCAGTTGTTTGTTCTACGGATGTTGCTACGAACCAGTATGATGATGCTGCATTTTTCCTTTATTTATGACTGTAATTACATATTTGTTTAATGGTAAGGGCTGTTAATGGTATGTGCACCAAAAATGGAGTGAAAGCCTTGTTACAATTAAATAGTAATGTGGATGTAACAGGTCTTAAAAGAGCTTCAAACATATCGTTTTTTATAACCGGAAATGCATGCAATCGTTGCTCCAAACATCTAATAATAAAAAAAAAATTACAATGATTCTGGTTATCTGAACAAATGGTTATCTGATTACAAATTAAGCATTAAATATCTGTATTATGACGACTGGAAAGCTGTTTAATGTACATGTTATAGATACATTGCAAGGAGATTTTGTGACCACATAAATGTTTGTCCTGAATGAGAATTGAACTGACCTAATCTAACATAACTAGACTGAAAGGCGAGTTGACATTACTCTTAGTATCGAGGCATCAGAGTGCACTTAATATTATTATCTCATAACAAGGCTCATGAATTTCTCCTACCGTTATTTTAACAAAAATACGATTAAATATCTCAGTCCAGTTTCTTTATCCACTTAGCCTCGCAAACAGGCAGACGGGCCACCTGATGGTAAGTGGTCATCGTTGCCTATGGACATCTGCGATATCCGAGTCGCCAATGCGTTACCGGCTTTCAAGGGCCACTCTTTTGGCGCCGTTTTTTAAGTACCACATAACATAGAATCGGGGAATGCTATCGACTATAGAAACAAAAGCAAGGTCGTAACGTGTGAAACGGAACATTAAAAGCTAGTGAAAGTGAACGACATTAGTGTGATATAGGACGTTTTGTTAGTGGACCGTGGCCGATTAGTGGTCGTTTAATGTACGGTTTTGAATCTCAAAATCCACGAGAGAAAGGCTATTACAGATGATCTAAATATTGTAATTGCAGATGGACACGAACGTAATGATCGCGGTTTGGTCTCAAGTGATTCGTTAATAGAAAGTACATGAACTGGATTACTGTTTGAAACGTATTTAAGAGATTTCATTTTCATAGTAAATATGTACATTATATATGTTTATAGGCGGTTGATATGTGAAAGGAACATTTTAATGATAATTTCAAGTAAACAAAGCTTTTGTCGCGTATTTATGTAGTATATGAAAATAGATCTAGACGTGCTTTATTGCGCGGTTCTCTCGAGAAGGTTCAAACTGCTTATGTCAAGTGCGGAATGGCAGACTGCACACAATTTAAAAACATAAATTTTTTATAAGATATTCTAAAGTTTAGAAATTTAAATATTTTATTTAATAATCGAGAATGTTGTCATTATTTTTGAAATAAAACGTCGAGTCCAAATATGTACCTATCTACAAACGATATGTTACTAAGAGCAGAATTAACATAAGTGGAAAATAAACTAAAATAACTTTCCTTATATAAATAGATTTCTTCAGCGTCACAGATTTGTATCTACATGAGAAGTGAATGTACAAATATTTGAAGAAAGGAGTTACCATACACAAATAAACCTTAACTCACACGCACTACTTTCTAAATAAATCGGACACGAAAAAATACAACTTCAAAAGTAACAAATTAAAAAACCATTTCTTTTAATTAACATGTTAGCGCTTTATCGCATTACAATTTTCGAATTTGCATAAAACAATGCAACAATGGCATACCACATTCACATTGGAATTAAAGCATTAATCTATTTTTAATTATACTTGTACTATACTGTAGCAGGCAGCGTAAATGATCCTTAATTTACTTATAACACTGATAGTCCTACTCAATATTACCAAAACATAAGCAATTGTGAAGTTTCATACAGCTTTGAGGTCGTTTACTTTAGTACGCCTGAGTTAAGCCCGAGAAATCTAGTGTGTCCCATATGCTAATAAAATGTAACAAAAGTCAGTATTCAAATATTAAGTATACAAATATTACAATCACGAGTGTAAATTACAAATTTTAGATGTCTAACTTTCTAACCGTTGAATACGAGTTATACAATCTTTCTATCCATATTTCACCTTTTTATAGGTGCGATTTTGAGTATTATTTCGTTAGTGCTCAATTACGCAAAATAAAAAACGTACCTGAAAAATATTACATTCTAGGTATCTCTGGGTCAGTGAGTCAGTGAGTCAATCAGCTTTCAGTGTTATATTTATGTAGATATTAAAACAAAAACACACTGTTCACACGCGGCATATTCCCATCATTATGGCTTTTCACAAACTTTAAAGGAGTCATAAAAACATGTGACTAACGTTTCGCTCAAACCCGTCGGCATTGGTGCAGCATGGTGAAGTAACCTCCAGATTTTTCATGGCAGGGACAGAAAACATGCCCAGCAGTGGGATGGAAAGACGCATAAAGTCAACATGATGACTATACAGTAATTAAATCGAATTCCTTTTGTTGGTAGCGGTTTGCATGGCGTCTAACGTTGTGTCGTGATTGGCAGCGTCTGTAATATGTCAGTGACTCCACATCTGTACAAAAACATCTTTGTGTAGTTAATAGTGTATTGAAATAGGTATCGTGAGGTGTGAAAAAAAAACATTTAATGACCTTTTATTGTTCAATACTATTGAGTTGAAATTTGAATGCGTGTATGTGTGTTCAATGAAAATGTATTGTTTTACTAGTAATTTATTTCTTTAATACAAATTGAAATAATATTGATATTACAAAAGTTGTATTAAGGGTGAATAAAATATATTGAAGTGAAGTTAAAGGTTTAAGGGTCATTCATATATTAATATCACTTGTAGCTAACCAATATATTACATACTTATCATAAGATAAATATAAAAGCAAATACTTAGCATTGAAATGGACAAGTTAAATAAATATCACTAAATAATGATGTATAAAATTACGGTAAAATAAACAAATAATAAAGTAAAATTAAAAACAAATAAATCAACTTCCATTTAAAGTATGTTCAGTGCGTTGCCACGTGGAATTTTTCCAAAATGATAATTTAAGCTACCCCTTAAAAATTAGATAATTCTAAACATACAACAACACTTAAAACATTAGCTAGGTTAAAAGAAAAAGGCATTCGTGAACGACGGATTCGCGGGCGAAACGTAACTCACTCGTTTAATAAAAACGGCAACGGTACAAACACAACGCACTTGATTTCTCGGACACAGATGTGCAAAAAGTCTGTTCGACACGTGTCCGGAGTAACAACGAGACAGACTTTGTGTTATGTAACACACAACTTAGTATGAATTCCGCGGTTCACTGACTATAATGACAACAAATTAAAGACACATAGTTTTACTTATCTAAATACCTGTACCTACTTACATAATGTAGATATGCCCGTATTATATATTATGTTTATAGGTATGTAACGCATATTAACTCACAGAGCAGACTGAGACAGAGTTTCCAACGGATACGATATTGACAAATTTCTTTGACTTCTACTCTCACAATACTTGTGGTCTATAATTAATGTTTAATATAATAAAACGCTAGAAAGTGCATACAATAATAAGAGCCTTAGTAACCTCGTAGGACCGTGTTGATAAAAGTATTTTAAACAATACGTTAATAAGTAATTCTGTACACGGTCTGCCTTTGTACCTATAAACAAATGCTGACTGTGATTTATATTCGTGTTTTCGTCTTTTAAAGTACGTACCAGGTAAGCATTCCATTTTGATATCGTCATATAATTACTATCAATAATTTTTTATCGAAGGATTACAACTTGTCACAATGACGCAAACCTATATAGGTTTCTATATTAAAATCATTTGAGTTTCAACGATTACACAATATTATATTCCATAAAAGATACTCTAAGCTCGTTTTGTAACGGGTAAGACGACTTCAGCAAAATATTATCTCAGCTTGTCAAATATGAAACGAAATATTGAATTTTATTTGAACTGGAAAATTTGTGTTTCTACCACTTCTAACCAAAGATTTCTAGCAATCTTCCAATATTGTAAAATCCATTAAATATCCAATAAACAAATAAATTCATTTAATATTCAATAAAATTATGTCCAACTAGGCAACAACACGTATTCATAACCCAACCGGGTCAATGGCATTCAATCTTAACTTCAAAAAATTGAAACAAATGAAAGGCGGCTGTCAATAATTCTATCCGAATATATTGAAATAACAATGTAAACAGGAAAGCTCGTAAGTTTTTTAACGGCCGGCGCTGACCGGACGCGATATCCGTTCCCGCGCGTGATCGGAGTAGCCTGGCCACTGCGCTTAGCGGTAACAACATAACACATAATAAATACATCACATGTGGTGTTAAAGAAACAATTGAAGAGTTAGAGACCCTGAAAGCAAAACCCCAGGTCATAAGTTCGTTTTCCACCCAGGACAAATCTCGGTGTTATGAGCACATCTGTTTGTCTGTGTATGTAATAAAAATATCAATGTATATAAGTATTATATCATATGTATATATGATTGTTTATCAGCTGTCCGGTTACCATAACACAGGCTTGTTGCCTAATTTGTTTGAAAAACATCATTTGTTTGAAAATAATGAAGTGACATTACTAATGTGCTTGTTATTGTAAAGGTTTATGAAAAAGCACAAATTACATACCTTTGTAAATTTATAATACTATAGAAATAAACATATAGAAATAAATATAGAAATAAACTTAAAAAGCAATAATGAAAGGTTTCATTTCCAAGACAATTTAAGTTCATACTTTATTGACTCCGATCGTAAGCATACTAGCTTGAATACTAAAACATCTCGCGCCGCCTAGCAATGAACTATTATGAACATTCATTGTTATTGTACGCCGCTGTAAAGGTTGTATGAATGATACGACAAAGGGGTTCTATTTGAGAATGGTTGCTGACTGACTCAGTTAACATACTAACAACGCTATAACTTAGTTCCTACTGCATTGATGACAGTATTATGGACACTTGAGGCTACGTTTTCAATCGCAAGTAATCGAATCAACTATTTCCGCACGTAAAATCATAAATGTACTAAAAGCACCTGATGTGTGTAAGGTTGGTTATATTTGGCTCTCTGCTTTCTGCTTACCACGTTAAACACCTGGCGCGATGGTACGGTAATAATAATAACCAGTTGTGGATTTTATCTCCGTCCGTATATATCTAGCTGGTTGATGAGCATGAGTATCTATACCAAATGAGTGATGAATTAATTTAATGAAACATTTTTTGGAAAACTAAAAATAGAAAGTTAAAAATAAAAAAATACGAACAGCAATATTTTTCAACGCGTCACCGTTGAAAAGGAATGACACAACGAAAGCTCACATAAAAGCCAAAAAAGCCGTATTTGAGGTAAAAAGTAGTTAAAAAGCCCTTTGTTCGTACCGCGCTGTAACGCGGGACAGGGGCCATAAATTGGTAATATTTTTAGAACAAAATACACGATGGCCCACGATATTACTAGCAATATTTTTCTATCGCTACGTAAATATTGAATTTAGCTGAAAAAATATATATAAAAAATTAACATTAATGTACCTATATAATACAGCGTAGTTTGCAATTATTAATAACAAAACTGATAAATAAAATACATAGTTTTTCATCAATATCATTAAATCATACTGACTTCGTTCCTAACTATTTCGTTAATTGTATTGTTACAACAAATTTAGAAATACATTATGATTTTACTTCTCAATTATACGATAGAAATTAATATCACTAAGCTCTGAAACAATTAATCTTGTTCATTTCAAAATGAACACAATTTTCGTAAAATAAACACAGACCTGTTGCTAATTGGATTCGATAACGGAAACGCTTTATACAGATTTAAAACTGCAATCTAGATATCCTAATATTTTATATTCAAGCGTTTAAATGAGAGCGTATTAACGAAGCAATGGGAAATTAAAAGAACCTTTTTCAAACACGCTTCCAATATCTTAGTTAGTATTCTATCCTGTGTCACCCACGGGACTAGACTGTATGAACTTTTCCTGGAAGCAGAATATCTATGAGTCATCGATATTGAACAAGATAAACAGTGACCAATTATAATGCTATCAGAATAACAAATGTATCTTCATTTAAATAATCAAATTATACTATTTTTTTTATATAATTTCTATTAACAACCATTAGTAATTTAATATATTATAATGAAATTTATAAAAAAAATGTTATTAATGTTGAATAATAAGTACGTTGTTACAAGAGTTCATAAAATGAAATATAAGCTGAAATGAAAACATGCAGAAAATTTTATTTATTATAAAAAAAAAAAACAAAATCTAATGACCGTATTGTATAAATATTTTCAACTCGTCTTCCCTAAAATGATAAAAAACCAGTGTATTAATTATAAACCCCAAGGCGGCAATGCAGACGCGAGGTGGAAAAAAAAAATTGTAACATGCTTTTAAGTTGGCTGGTGACGAGAATTAATGAGTGGTATTAAAAAATAAACCCACACACAATATATTAAAGCGTTGCACAATAGATCTAAGCCAGCACACTTATTGTACTCGGCACGGTAAAATATACTTGTACAAGTTTTAGATTGTCAAAGGATTCTAATATATCTCCATAAGTACCTATACTTGGGCTTAACGAAAATAACGTTAGTATGTATATTATAACGTAGGACTAGCATAACAGCTTTTCTCAGAACTAGATTACTCCGTGACTCAGCCGAGTAGGCGAATCATACACAATGACCAATTATAATAAAACAGGAAGAGGCTCTGGCTACTGGAATCAAGCCAAAGTGAATTTCCGACCGCCGTAAACAATGTGAATAGCCTAATGAGTGAAATAAACTCGCTCGATATGAATGTTTCTTTGTAAACCCAATATTAATATGCGATTGGTTTTTATTCTTGGCATGTTAACAATAATATATAAAGTGCGTCTCTAGTAAAATATAATTTAAATATCAATGTTTAATTCGGTTATTTCAAGTAGCTGACGTGCCTACAGATGTTAAGCCCCAAATGTATAGTACAATCTAACTAATATGAATTAGTCTCAAATATTATTTATTGTTTGAATGGTAATACATTATTATTTTAGATTACACTGAAATTCCCCATTCACTAGTATCATTATATGATTCTCCTACCACACATAACCTACAAACGTACTCTATAATTAAAATTGATTCAATGATAATGTGTTAACTTTGATAATATCAGAGATGTTAATTTAAAATTTTGTGAAAAACTAAATATGTATTATACTTGAAAGTCATATGAAATTACTAAAATATGTATGTATGTATTATATGTATATGTGCCTATATGTAATCTTGTTTTTTTACTAAATACTGACGATATTCTATGCCGATATGTAATATAATTTGATAAGAATTTAAAAACGCATTTTCTTCACAAATCATCAAGTCACAGTAAAGACTAACAATATAAATATGAATGGTAATATTTTTAGGAATTTACCAATTTGAAGCTATTTAATTTAATTGTCCCTCTCTTAAATTAATTAAGTTTGATGTAATAATTTTCATATAATTGACTGTAATTGCTTACAGATTGACTTAGTCTCCGTAATTATTTGTAATTGATAATATCAATGTATTATATAAACCCGAGTATAATTTCACCCAATTTAGTGTTCTTTGTGTGCGTTCGTGTAATCATTGATGTATTGAAATCGTTAAATCTGACTATCTTTTATGTGAGCTGTCAATGCGATATAAAATTTACCTAAAATTAGGAATATTCCATTTTACTTTTGTTAAATTTAAAACAAAAAATGTAGATGTGTGTGAGTAGCGGAAAAGGATTGACAATGATAGACTTCATTATAAATCTTCATCAATTTATTTTCATAGTGTATAAATAACGCCATATTACTGATATTAATATAGTATGATCACTTGTTTTGCTATTTACAATATTCATATGCTACAGCAGTCTTTAAAATTTTATTACGAAATCTATACAGAGGATAACGAACAGGCAATAATAAGTTCACTTACATAAAATTTGGTATAGCACTTAACATCTAATAATTACAATATTTACAGCGCGCTAAAACTAACATCTATAATATTTACATAGTTTTGACTGGAAGTGGGCAGGTGCCCGTCTAGACTAGGTAAGCTTGCACGGCGTTGCCCGTGTCTACGAGTGGCGGCGGTGGCGGCCATTGGCGCAAATCGCGTCGCCGACCTGGCGCCATACCGTGCTCTAGCGACGAGTAATCCGAGTCTATTGACGAGTATATGTGATCTGATATCGGCCTACCATCCGGCCCGTACGCAACACCTTGCGTCTGTCTCACAGCCGATGGAGACTGTCGCACCTCGGTGCTGTACTCCGGCGGTGCACTCGCGCCTTGCCCCGCGCTGCCCAGCACCGGAGATTTATCCGGAAACGGCTGCGTTCGGTTCCCACCGTTGGGCACGGATGAATCTAACGTGTACGTATTTATATTCTTTCTACTATAGCTATGCGTCCTCGACTTGTGGCTAGGATGCGACGCGTCCGGCATCATATACCTCAGACGCTCCCAAAATCGCTTCTGACCCCATCTTAACCGCGAACCCGTTTTGAGGTAGGGTCGCAAATCCGGGTCGCACATAGCATCGGCAACCACAGAGCACTCTTCTATTAGAACTAATTTATAAATGCATCCTTTTAAAGCTTCATGTAACCCTTGACGGAATTCGTATCTAGACCATTCTGTCTGCATGAAGTTTCTCGTTAATATCAATATGATTCGCTTAGACGCTTCCGCGGCCTCGACCACGGGCGGCGCACATTGCATGTACTGAGTACCGTGGTGTGGAATGTCTCTGTAATGTAGACAAAGGTGATACGAAGGGTTCCCATTTTCAAGCTCATTCGCTAGTGATTGCACAACAAATTCTTCATCCTTCGGACTGTAGCAAACGTACGCGTCGTATAATTTCTCACTGTCCTCAAACGCGCCAGTGAATGAGAAAACACGAATGCCGCAGTTTGTATAAAGCCACACTCTAAGTGAGTCTCTAAAAAGAAATAGTACGACAAGGGCCAATAAAATTAACATAAAGCCGGTGAGAGTCGAGACCATCATGGGAACATAGTTCGACACCAACATGTTTCCGATGACTGAATTATCAGCATAATAATCGCTGCAGGCAGTGCCGTTTAAATTGAGCTCTTTTTTCTGAGGCGGCTTCGCGTCTCCATTCCAACACCATACATCCGTAATGTCGATAATTTTTTGTGCGTTTTCAGCTAAATATGCGGTCAATTCTTGTAAATACCGGCACTTGCAAGACCACAAGTTGTTTCCGAGCGACAGCGCTTTTAAATTAGGGTTGTTACTAAAACTCCACACTCCAAAATCGACTAATCTATTACCGTCTAGCCGTAACAATTCTAATGACTTCAAGGAAAGGAATGATATGTTAGCGATATGACTGATAAGATTGTTTTGTAAAAACAGTTCTTTCAAACTATTCAACTGCAGGAACTCATAGCCTTTCAATTCTTTTAATTTATTATTACCCAAATGAAGTATTTGTAACGCTGAAAGACCCGCAAAAG
Source organism: Myscelus amystis hages (assembly GCA_018244895.1). Taxonomy (NCBI): domain Eukaryota; kingdom Metazoa; phylum Arthropoda; class Insecta; order Lepidoptera; family Hesperiidae; genus Myscelus; species Myscelus amystis. Next base: position 3,211 of record DWQT01002016.1, on the reverse strand, counting down.
TTCGATTTTGTATGCTATCTACATTACTATTATTGACATACAGAGATCTCATTTTCTGTCGTCCAATAAACGCATGATCTTGTAATTCTCTTACGTTATTCCCATCTAAAAATACTTCGGTCGCATCCATAGGTATTTTCTTAGGTATTTCCATAGATGATTGCCCGGAACAGTCAACAACATTAGTGTTCCATAACGGGTCGTGATAGCAGGTACAGTTTTGAGGACAAGTCATTTCACAGTCACACGCATCGTAGTCACAGCAATGACAAATTGCAAAACAATGAGTTTCATACTCACACAGAAAGTCCGAAGTTTTAAGATTTGTTAAGGGCACATGAGTTCCGCTGCGAGTGTTCGTCATTTTACACAAAACATTTTCTAAATCCATCACTCGTGGGTACTGTCTCATAGCAGTCATATTATTTACAATCGGTAACCACTCCATAGTACAGTCACATTGAAACGGATTACCACCAATATAGAACTCGGGCAACGTTTTATTTTCGGGCACTGTCAATAAACGTAAACTATTTAGCTCTAAATGTACAATTTCATTAGCGTACATGTCCACGCGCGTCAAATTCTTTTTATCGAAAAACGTATTCACATGAATATTATTTAAAAAGTTATTATTTATAAATAACAATTCTACACTATTAGGAATTGCCATAGGCGATATTTCCACTATACGATTATGGCTAACGTCCAATGTCTTTATATGGATTTGCTCTTGCAACTTGTAATAGTTACCTAAGTGTTCAATAAAATTACCGTGCACGTCCAACCACTTTAAATTACTGGGCACAAACGCATAGTCGAACCACACTAAATGATTTTCCGATAGGTTAAGCCATAAGAGGCTGGCAAGCGTTGAAAAGACGCCGTTGATATCAGACAAAAAGTTTCCATCCAGCCGTATTGCTTCTAGCTGTGAATTACGACTGAATGTGCCTCTCTCGATCGATTGAATCTTATTTTTTGCTATATTTAGCACTTGCAAGCTAGGTAGATCCCAAAACATGCCGACACTTAAGTTTCCAATTTGGTTGTCAATCAATCTTAAGCCAGTTAATTGATTGAGGTTTTTGAAGGAGCCATTTCTAAAATTGGATATTTGATTTTCTCCCAAATCAAGGGTTTTCAAAAAAGAAAGCTCCCACAAAGCATCGGGCACTTCCAATAACTGGTTTGAACTTAAGTCCAATTCTTTCAAATCGGAACAATTCTTAAATGCTTTTCGGTCTATATTCACAAGCAAATTATTATTGAGAGTCAACTTGCTTAGAACAAATAGACCGTTAAATAAGTTTTCGTCAATTGTGTGTAGACGATTCTCAGCCAAGTTTAATGTATGAAGATTATACAAAGGCAAGAAAGCATTTTCTTCGATGTAACCAATTGAATTGTTCTTCAAGTTAAGTATTTGTAGAAAGAATAGGTCTTTAAATGTCTTCCCATCAATTCTTGTTAAAGCATTGTTGGACAGATCTAAAACTATTAAGCGAATCAGTCCTAGAAAAGTTCCGTCGTCCACATGATTGCTAGTAAGCTGATTACTAGAGAGATCCAAAACAATCAACTGTTCTAGTCGATGAAATATTCCTCTAGCCAATTCAAATAATGAGTTATCGTTTAGGTATATTTCTCTTAATTCTCTAGCGTTTGCAAATAAACCTTCAGGTAGTGTCTGTAGACGGTTGTATGATATGTTTAGAATTCTCATTGTGACAAGTCCATTGAAAGCTTCACTTGATATGTCAGTTATATTATTATGTTGTAAATACAGGTATTGTAAACTTCTTAATTTCAATAATTCGGATTCTTCTGGCAGTGTCTTGATTTCGTTATGGCTTAAATCCAAAGAATGTAAGCCCGATCCACATCCTTGACCAAAACCAAGCTGACCAACCGTTCTTATTCTATTTTGCGTTAAATTCAAAGCATTCAAATTTTCTAAAGAGCAAAACACGCCGGAAGGAACAAACTTGATGTTATTTTGAGCGAGATCTAACGACTGCAGTTCCGACAATCCGTTGAACGCGTTCAAAGATATTTCCATGTTCTTTGTAGGACTCCATTCCGAATTTTTCGAACGCAGTTTCAGCCTTTTTAATTTACTTAAGTCTTGAAATGTGTTGTCTGGCACGTGAAGCAATTTACAATTGCTTATTGAGAGTTTCGAAAGACCCTCCACGGCGCTAAAGTAATGCGCTCGGAGGGAACTTTCGAACAGCAGCAGGTGATTGCATTCGATGGCGAGGCGGCTTGTGTCAGATGTTACCGAGGCGATACTGCTTCCATCCCCTTCAAGAGTCCGCACTTTACACAGCACATTGTTTGGAGAGTTCTTATCGGCGATTCGAACGCAGTTGTCCGAGCCGTAAGAACCGGCAGTCCACCCGATGTGCAGCAACGCACAAAACACAGCCGCAACAGCATACATTATCACAGACATTTATTTCATTTCACTATATAAAGTCTCATAAACACTCCCCGTGGGTCGATACCACCATTTCCGAAACAAAGTCCGTAGCACACTCAAGCGCTGAAGAAAAACTTGTTAGCATTTCACTTCACTAAGTCCGTCATATAAAGAATTTATAGTCCTTAAAAAAATGTACTTTTATTCATAATCACTCATGGGTCACCGTTGATCATTTGACAGTTTTGTGTCATTAAATATTTATTGCGTGTGTAGGAGAAATCGGCGCGAAGTGTGTTGCGACCTCACTACGGCGCGATTGCGTTGCGACTGTCAAGTGTAGAGCTTGACTCGTGGAAGTGGCAGTGGGGACGCGCAACTTTGTCCCCCTCCGCCCGCGACCCCCCAAAGCTCGGACTTGTAAGAAATAAATCGCGCAGAGCCATCTATTGACAAGTAGCGTACAAATTTAGACAATACGAACTTTCTGAAGCGCTATTGTTAAATGTCCTTTTATTGTTGCGAAGAGTATTGTCTAAAAATGTATTGAATATTTTTGCTACTAAGTAATTTATTTTCTAAACAAGTTTTGTTCAGTAAAGAGGCATAAACGGGTCTATCTATTTAAATGACAAAAAATATTTTTGTTAAATAATTCAAATTGTTCATTAAAAGAAAATGTAAACTAAGCAGTTATTTAATAGAACATTTAGATTTGATTCCATTCCCGTATATTGAAAATCTTTACAGAAACACACTGACTTATTATCAAACTGTCCACTATAT
>DWQT01002015.1:0-15133 GCA_018244895.1 Myscelus amystis hages | reverse complement strand
CTGCTTAGTATCCAGTATTGCACGTATTATATCAAAATCTTCAGTTATCCCGTACATCGGCTTTGGGCAATGTGGACCGAAAGAAAAAAAGCCGGAGGAAAAAACACTCTCTAATTAGATACGTTTGTAGGAACAAAGAGACCCCAATTGGTTAACTTAAAACGGAGTACAGGATACGAGCAGCCCCGTCCATTTGATCGGATTGCGTCATCAACGTACGCTAACGGTCGGGAGGAACAGGTGACCGTGCACCTGCCAACCGTCGGCGGCTTCCTTCGCGACATTACGATCGGTTAGATTACGCAGCCTTTTATATTGGCTACGCGTCTTTGTTAATTGTTGACGTTCACAAAGCCTCTTCCTAGTGGACTTGTAAGTCCATAAGCATGCGTTGTGTAGTTACGGTGTAAGGAATTGCAATCCTTTATGTAATGTTCTTTTAAGTTGACATAGTAAGTGAGTGAAATTCGAAATGAGCCTGCTTGCGATTTATCCTAATTTTAGGAGTGTTCGTGTTTGATTGATTCATTGATAGGTTGTTGATTGATCCATTGATAGATTCTTGATTGATTCATTGTGTTTAATGAATGTCATATGTTTGACATTTCCTTATATCCTTTCCTTATTCCTTATATTATGTGGAGGTAGAAAAATGGTCATTTAGTGTTTGTACCAATTCAGTTTCAACTTTTCCGGTGAAGAAAAATTATTAAATAGTACTTTGTTCAAATTAAGATATGTTTTGAAAGAAAATTTTGATTAAAACTGTTTAAGGTAGAAAAGCTGTTAATTTAACTTTACAATCGTTTGGTCTACTACTACGCAATAAAACAAAAAAGGTCTTTAAAAAGTTATTTCAACACCATCAATACCCAATTTGCTGCCACTTTGAGCTTTGACCAAACAACTTTACAGTCCGAACCGCACCGATTTAAAAAGCAATAATCAGTACTGCAAACAATACTCGAACGTGATACTATGATCTCATTACTTCAGAAGAAGTTGGTGCGTTGAATATGAACCTTATCGCTTTAGTAATAAGGACGGCATTCCTGAAAGACACCAGCATTGCTATCATTGTAAGACTAAACCGTTTATTCCAAACTATATCTTATTGCCTCGCAATAAGAGTGAAGAAATATTAACACACTCGGTCGTTGTGAAATTGTTTTAGAGTCACGTGCCTTTGAAACAGTCGAAAGTATTTTGCGAATAGATTCGGTAACAGTATTTGATGTCGATATCGAGTTGTATTAAATAAAGCAAAATTTGCGTTTTTCAGTAACTTGTTTCCATGAATAATTGCCACGTGCTCGGACTTCAGTCGTTAATTTAATCGAATGAACAGCGCATATAATATTTATTGATATTAAGGTCAATGACATTTCGAATCGTTCTCATGTAATGCATATCTATCTTTTTAAATGAATTATGTTTTATCTCCATAACAAGTGAATGTGAGTTTTGATTAAAATTACTCGCAACTATACTTTTCTAGGCTAGCTTATAGTTTTATTTTTAAATTTATTAATACTTAGCCATGAAATGGTATTACCGTTTTATTTCGCCATTTTCTTCCAACTCTTTCATGAGCATCGCTAGTATTCCACTGAGCTCAGGACTCCTCTCATACGAAGAGAGTTTCAAATCGTAATCTACGCTGGATAAATGCGGTAGAGTTCACACACCTCAGTAACATTATAAATTTTTATAACATATTTTAAACGTGCAAGTTTAGTCATGATGTTTTCCTTCACCGTTAATAGTAAATGATATTTTATTTTTAAGTTGTGCAGTGCACGTAATAAGTCTAAAGGGCGTGCTGGGATTTAAACCCAGGACGTCCAGAGCGAGAGGCTGCATTTCAAAGTACCTCTGTTTTGTATGCTGATTATAGTATAGGGGCATAGGTAGTTGTGTTATAGATAATATCCGCTACAGACAATCCCATAGACAACCATACGTGACTACAATTAAAAGTTTCGAATCTAATAACGAGATAACCGAGTGAAAATTGGCTTACGATGGTTGATGAGATTGATAAAATTAATCCTAGTTGAATAATCTTTAATGATGTGTTTATCTTGATATGTGGTCCGTCACGCATACATCGTGTAATGAACTAATTCTGTCAATGCGATCATGCCTAATTGCGAAGACTCGTTTAATGACAATACACGGGGTTAAAGCATATTTAGATAATCAAATATGATTTTGTTTCGCTTAAATTTTTTTTTCATTCGACCAGGGTCTACGAGCAAGCCTGAATTGATAAGCGCTGTCAATCATAGAGCATGTGACCGATTGTGGCAAATTTTTACTATTGCTAGATTTGCTTATGAAGCTTACGAAAAAAGCTAACGGCATAAGAAGTATGTCAAACGCATAGTTCATTATTAAAAATATTTCAAGGTTCCTGCTATTAACATTCATACATGCAATATCGCATTTCTATTCATACGGTGCATTATAAATATGAAATTATTCCTGTTCGTTTATATAAGTTCATGTAATAGATACATTCTCGACCGGGTCTTAAATAACGACATCTGCAAGTATAAATACAATTTATTTCATTCCAAACAGTTCAATAAAACTCAAGTGGAATTTATTATGTTAATTATAGCAATGACAGCCTTATTGTTTTGAAATATAAAATGGTAAAATTAGCAGTTAGGCTAAAAAACATCTGACAGAACTAATACAATCTTTTTACTGATGTTTCATTGATTCAATCGGTGGTAAAATAATTACGAAAAATATGTTACTACAAATTAAAGAAACGATACAAATATTATTTTATGACTTAGGTTATTGATTATGCTTCCGGCAACCAAGCAAGACTTTGAAATGCCGCCCTGTTTCCGTCTGTTTGTACGGAACGGATAAGTCGATTTTGATTGGTCTTTCGAAAGATACAGCTGCAAACATGATTTTAAGTTGAAATATTTGTGTCTATTAGAAAAATCGAAAATCCCTGCATAAGCAAACAGTTTGAATGCATTACTAAATCGTATTTATATAATCAATAGCTCAATAAATTAAACATGAGTTATGTGGAATATTCGTTTATTGATATTAATATTTACCCCGTTAGGGACCTGGCGTGATGGTTATGTAGGTATGTAGCGAACAAATATCGACTGACTTATAAGAGTCCATTATCAAGGTAATCGATAGATTTTCATTCAAAACGCATCACTACACCGAAAGCCAAAGTCATCAATATTGTGTGTGGAGCAATCATCGCGGATTACACTAGTATTAGATAAAATTACACCTCGTGGCGTTCGCGGTTATAATGCCGGGCCCAATTGTATAGTATAGCTTCCTACCGAGTTGTTTGCTTTAGTTCATTTCGAAAACAAACAATCCAATGTTACAATTTATATTTTGATTGAGGCGATTCCCGATATAAACTGCACAGGGAAATCATGCACGTTTTTTTCTAGCAACGCTTCCTGGGTACGTTAAATTGTTTTGCATGAGGATATTGTAGAAATTGTTATATCACGCTAGATTCCCAATGGGAGAGGCAGAGGGTGCCATCTGCGCAAATCTCTGAGCTTACAAAACTCAGGTGGTTCTTCTGCGTATATTGCTCTCTTTATATACATATATATTACTTGTAGAATTTATTTCACTTACTTAGCTTTTCTTGTCTGCACTCCTTAACTTTGCACATTAACTTTTCAAAATACCACAGTTCTATGTCCGAGCAAAAGCATTAGTGTATTAATATATATGTGTAGATGCTAATTATGCAGCCATGTACGGTACGTGCATCTATATAAATTAGTTTGTTGCCGTTTCCCCGCTCGTACTAGGATCGAACATGGATGATTTATCTCTTGATTATCGATTAGCGGGCGCAACCATCGTATTTATTCATATTAACTTGCAGAGCCTTTAAATGTCTTTATTACTACAATTCCCTATTATTGTACGAAATGACTGCAACGTCAATTAATTACAATAATTAATATCAGAACTACTACGTAAACCAAAACGGGTGGAAATTAAATAATAAGTGATTATAATTTTAATTGAAATTTTAATATAAACAAGTTTGGTTCTCAAATTTTTTTACTGCCAATACAATTTGTCCTCTGTACGAGACATGTACATATTATGTACGTATATTTAATTTAATTTAATTTATTTCATGCACGTGTCATATCTCAGATGCAGTGTGCATACTTTTTAAGTTAGATAAACATTCATATATCTCACGTTTTATTAATGCGAATGTACCGCAGATTATAAAATCCGTTTCGCCATAAAGTCGGATCGGTTCGCTCGGGAGCTATGCGCGCTGAGCACGCATCGGCCTGCATTGTTCGTGCACAGTTGATTTATGCGCGATTAACGATTAATTCAAGCAGCGCTCATAAATATCACCGATGTTATTGAGGCGAGTGCGAATTGCGTACGGGCTGAAGTATGGACCAATTAACGCATCTCGTTCTACACCCTTCAACGGTATTTAATGGTCCGGTACTCGTATCTAACTAAATAAACATGGAACTTCGAAATGTTTCTGTTTTGTTTTATTCACGAATTATTTTAACGACAAACGCGAAACTTAGTGAAAGGAACGCAGTTGTTTGAGGAATGTTAAATATCATTTTATTTATATACGTTTGTATAAGTAGTACCACTTATATGAAATTAAATGGTCTTTGTCTCTCATGACCAGAAGCGAACGTTGAGTTAAAACTGTCACATATTTTTTATCCAATGTGTTATCTAAAATTGAAATTCAATGTGGTGTTCATCTACTAATAGATAGCAGTGCCAGTAGATATCCTTTGTAACAATTCGAGTAAGGCGGTATTTTGAAAATTTTAAGTTATTTTACATATTTTGTCATCTTAAATAAAATGTAGGAAACTTTCGAACCTACTTAAATTAAGAACATAGATTTACGTAGTAGGTAGGTACTGCTACTACTAGAATAAATTCAATTTAAATAGATCTATTGGTGTTCTATCAACTTTAAATAATGAATTGATTTGTATACAAACAATTCAGGAAGTAGATATTCTTTTATCAGAGAAATCTTTTTCTTATACCCACTAAAAGTCGTTTAAGCAAAAAGATTCCCAATTAATTGTGATTTATCTTTGCGCTCACTTCGCGATTTCGCTTCAATAGATGTTTCAAAGATCTCATTTTTATGGGTCTTTAGAAGTAAGCAAGGAAGTTGAAATCTTTTGTTATAGAAAATCTAAATGTTCCTGTCAATTCGATAGAATTTGGCAAACATTATTTAACGTGTACGAATCTATATGGAATATTATGGATAGGCACATTTGTATACAAATCCCTTGTCAATATATAAGTGAGAATGGACGAGAAACATTTGATTACAACAGGAATGATGAGACGCCCTAAGATGAGTTTACCAACGAGGTGTAGGAACGATTGTCAGCGACGCGCGCGATAGCTTTTTTGTAAGCAGAATAGGAGCACTCATCAGATAGGGTAACAAAAAGCCGACGATAGCCTCCACACAAAGGCGCCACCGTCCGTCGATTACGCTATATGACAAAGCACTTTGGCTCGAACAACGCACCATATTGATCCAAACAACTCCTCTATTTTGCTTCGGCTTTATTAGATTTTTTTCCGCGGCTGATAGCCTCATCAACGACCAGTCCTAACTGATCTCTAATTCCACACGTTTAGTGGGTAGACAGAAGCGTTATAGTTTGGCGAGGTCAGAGACGCCGCTGACTCCCGTCGCGCGATCTATGGCATTGTGCGGGCGCTCCAAATTGTTGGTTTAATCGAACTTTTTATGAACACAGTTTGGATTGTGAACGCAATACCATTCTGATTGTCTGATGCATGCAAAAAGTGAACGGTCTATAAAAGTAATCGTATTATTTATGTCACGTTCCGATGCGACTTTCTTGCATTATAAATACGGTCGCCCTCGTCATACAATGAGATGCATGAAAGTATGTATAGTTCCTTTTCACGTTCATGTTTTATATTAATAAACTTTATGTAATATCTTTATGATATATTTATATCTATTTTCATATTGTTATAAAGTTAGTTTCAAACTTCAGTTTCAAATAGGTATTAATTAGCAATTTTTCGGTCGTACTTTATCTCATATTAATACCTTTATTTTACTATGTATGCACAAGATAACTAACCGGCGAGTGAAACTTAAGAAATCATTACAAATGCGCGGTAACGCGTTTACGTCTAATAAATGGAACATTGTGTTACATTATGTTTACAATTAAAAATAGCCAACTGAATAAGTGGCACGTGGCAGTTGGATATAAATATTAATGAACTAGAATGTTTATTGTAAATAGCCGTTTTAACAGTAAAGGTATGTTAGATGTCTGATACTTTGATGTCACAAACAGTTTGGAGGGAACCTCAAGGATATATTTACCTAAGCACAAATATTGAAGTTATATACTTATTAGCTTGGATAACTGGAAAAGTTGTGGTCAAATCATCTGTATCAACTGTTTTCAGAGAGTGTTAGGCTATAGATAATTAATTGACTGCTGAATTCAAAACTTAATAAGAACTGGCATGAAAAGCTCGTTTTTTCTTGATTAGCAGCTTATAAACTACATTACATAGATTGCTAAATACATACTTATGTGAACATGATTTATGACTCAGACATATAACAAATATAAACTCATCACACAAATAATTGTTGTCGGCAGGATCTAACCCATGACCTTAGGCTCCGTGAGTTCGCCACTCTACCAATAGAGCTGTGTGGCAACACGTAACATATTCATTAAATCGTGATCAATTTGGTGCTCTATCGGTTAAAGAACCAATATGGTGGTCTAAGAAGACCACCCAGCAACATAATAATTGTTGTTGGCCCGTGATTTATAACGTTCAAAACCATAGATGTTACATTAATCCTTATAGAGAATGTTACGAAAATATACATGTTTTGATACATATTAAATCACTTTTAATAATTGAAGAATGGTTTTATTTAAAACAAGCTGGCCCGGCGAACTTCGTGTCGCCTAACGACAAAACAAATTCTCGTTATTCCCCTGCAAATCCCGATCTTCCAGGAACTCCGGAATAAAAAGTAGTTTATGTGTTATTCTGGGTCTTCAGCTACCTACGTACCAAATTTCATCGTAATCGGTTCAGTAGTATTTGCGTGAAAGAGTAACAAAGATCCAAAATCACAAACTTTTGCATTTATAACATTAATAGGGTACATTATTGTAATGTTATGTTTTTGACGTATACTAATAACACAACATGTTCTGATTTTACACATGTAGATAGTGTTAATTATTGTAATTAAACTTTGCTTCCTACTACCTAATGTCTGTCAAATCGCTAGCTAATGATAATGCCGCCTTATGTACCACAATGTTACTTTTAAGAACATACTTTTTGTGTTACCATACCTTTGCAATATAGTTCCCACTAGATCCCCATTAGGAATAGAATTTGCGAAAATGTAGTCTCTTCCGGAAGATTTAAGCTGTTTTCATTTTACATTACATCATATTCGGCCTAGTGTTTTGGCTGCGAAAGTGTAATGCACAGTTATTTTTTCATTTATAATATTAAAACTTCTTTATATATATATGTGTTTAGAAGGCCCTTTTTTATTAAAGGTTATGAAACATCAGTCGATAATAATACAATCATCCTGTAGATCAAAAGTATGATGTAAACTGGATATTGTGTTCATTAATTAAATTAACCGATCAATATTAATATAACCAGGCTAATTGATAGGTGAGTATACGTTTATGTGAAAGTTAATGATATTGTTAAATGTTCGATACATTTGTTACGGTCCATAGTTACCTCCACGCGAAGCAGCAGGGGGTAAAATAGTATGCACTGGTAATTTATAAGTGTTTATAAGAAAAATTCTTTCCTTTTATTATGCGGGTTCAATCAATGGGTAATTACGCAATGTAAATGAGTAAACTGCATTCACAGCCACCAACGTCCGTGAAGAAGCTAAATCTAAATCGTATTGTCCTTAAACTTACTTAACAGAGCATATGTTCTATTGTTGTTAGGCTTTTATTTTTATTTTCAACTTTTAAGTTTATTAAATCATTTAACTTCAACATATTTATTCATATATGTAGCAAATATTATTGTTAGGTTTCTAGTAAAATTTAATATCAGTCAACTGGCTATACAGGCAGTAGTATAGTCACAAGTAGTCTTAGAGTTCTAAATTAAATAAATATAAAAGTACGACCTCATTTATTCTGATATATGTATATGTGTAGTAGCGCTGCGAGAATAGGTACGATAATCATAACGATATGATTAATAATAATACGTCGGAAATCACTACCTAGTTATGAAACGTATATCATTAGATTTGGCAACAACCATGCCACCTTTGGCAACCAACACGTACTCAATACAATAGGTAACTGACGAACTTGCATAATAAATGTGCATACGTTTGATCTCTTTGATTGTATAACAGACGAGGTAAGCTTTGACTTATATTGATATTAAGTTATTACTTAAAGTATAATAAAATTTAATAAATCAATTTTTATTTCAGTTTCTTGTTCAGTTGTTTGTTTTTCATTTAGCAAGATATAGTTAATAATAAAGACAATAACAATATTTAGAATTATGTGAAATTATAAAAAGCAAATAATATTATATTATTATCATTTCATTATTACCGCGTTTCAATGTATTTTGATACATACAATATCTATACAAATTCTTATGAAAATCGACTATCGTTTGTTTCTTTATAACGTGTGCACTTAGCGTGCTCTGAACAGCTTAGCGTGGTTTGTTAAGAATCCATCAATAGGTAGCGCACATTCCACACCACGCGGTACGGTAATGACGGCAATTCAATAAATCCTCTAAACCTGAAAAGCCTCCCGCGGTAGGAGTGTCCGCTCAAAGCACGCTCCCGCGGTTTTATCGCTCGCGTGCCGCGATAGTGTGCACTGACCACATTTAGCCGGAAGTCTGGACTCTACACCTGATAGAGCGTGGAAAGTTATTGTTTGCGCAATTATAATTGTATTACATTTATTATTTGTTCTGAAATTGTTACTTATCCGCCTCTATTTATATGAAATGTTGACGTAATTAATGATGAGTCAATGAAAGTTAATAATTCGTTAATATATTTTATTTAAGTTTTGTACAGACGTCCTGCTCACATATTTGTTTTGTAACTCAATATAATTAATATATTTTCTTGGGAAAACTTGCACAGGGCAATTCAATCGCAAACTACGCTGGCTTTTGGTAATTGGACAGCTGATAAACAACATAACAAAGACATGTATGATGATAAGTTTAGTCCCAGCCACGGAAGAAACATTCTTGAACCTCAATAATTGTTCTAAATAGGAACGGAGCCCACTATCAACAGCTGAGCAGTCGATAAAATTACTGTTACGGACCTACGTAGAACCAGTGCCCACACCAAAATACGAAACACCGCATCGTAGAGAAACCATATCGAATTCGAATATTTTTAGCGAAGCGTCCGGTGGTGATTTATTTACATCGAAGCACTTCACCGAGATCATTATCTCTGTTTAATTGCTATGTTAATGGTTCGCATCTGAAGGGCTTTCTAATTTAATGTGGTCAAGCACGAACCACCGAATGGGTCGGCGGTGGGCACGAAAACCTTTTTTTAACATCGCCTGCTTCGCGATGAAAGTAACACAATCGATTATTATATTCTGTTCGTTTCTATGTTAAGTGTTTTCGATACCATTTTGATATGACACTTAATGACATCTATATATTTTTCTAATACAAATGAAAAATACTGTATTTCCATCATTTGCATAGGTTTTGACAAGTTCAATTTTTGTTTTTACGCATCTGTATAACATACGTGCCAGCAACATCATAAACAAAATATTTTTTTTGTTTACGTTCATGTTGTTTGCGAATATCGAAAAACATGTTATTGCTTTTTTATTTTAAAATTGGTTCAGCCAAGCTAAGCCTCTTTTCGCCATTCAAATCATGCTACCACCTAAATAATGCATAGAAATTAAAAACGATTGATTAAATTTAAAAATGTAAATAATTTCGATGGCATTTCGACCACAAAGACAAAGCTAATAAATACGAGTATATGGCTGAATCCATTGCTTCAACAACTGTTCCAACTACGTATACATATTTATATAACATACAATTTATTTGGTGAAGGATTAATTTTATTTATAGCTTCATTAGCTTATAATATAAATATTATATATGGGAGACAAGCTGTTTGTATAACAGCTTGCAATGGCGATAAAAATAATTTCCTCGCGTGCGTAACTCTTGAGTTACTACGACATTGGACATGACTACGAGATGCGTACAACCGAACAAATTCAACGAGGTCTAGCGTCATTCAGCGTCTCCATTAAAACCGTTCGCTATACGCAGCAAGCGCTAAAACAGCGCGTCAGCAAACTGGAAATGCCGCCGAATAAACTCATTAATAACAGACCTCTTCCTACGGGATTACCTAACTTAACGCGTTCCATCGGATAGTCCTAAATGAAACCTATTAATTTACATACTGCAAATTGCATACTGCATACAAATACATTTGATAAATAAATATAATTGTATTATACCAGGCAATCATAGTCTATTCTCTTACTGCATCTTGTGTGGGCATACTGAAAAGCCCCTTGTAATGAATAGGAAATACATCGACATCGAAAGTTCCTTTTCTAATCTTTTGTCTTTTGCATTGCAGCCAAAACGCCCGTCCCTAAATTTAAACGCTTCCTTTTTTCTTCGTTTTAAATACCTAACTCAATGTTTTTTATACAATAATTTTACTTTAACATTTATTGAACTTAACAGCAAGTTTAATCACCGGTTACTGGCTACGTATATCGAACACGGGACTGAAGATTGAAAGTGTCGAAAACAACCAATTTTTCACGGTAGTCAAAACGCACTCAAACTGACAACAAGAAATGCTAGTTACGATCAGTCTTGTTTGATGAATACAATTGTTAATATTGACCACTTCGCAGAGAGCAATATTTCCTGTATTACATACATCGAGGAATTAAAAAAATCTTCGTCCCGTTTTACTCGGCGAAACCGTGGCAGTCTTCCTAGGGATAAAATGCAGCGCATTTATTCAGGAGCCTGTTGCTCCCACCAGCATGTTCCACGGCATCGACAATTAAGACTTAATACTTCCAACTGAAGTTGTTTTATGCAAATGGGTACGAGGATTGCGTGTTCGGACGCCTACTCAGTCTTTGAACTCGCTGCTATATTTAAAATGGACGCTATAAATATTCTAAGGTGTGTGATTGGTTTGTCTAAGTCGGGAATGAGACGGCGTTACCCGCGCCTGTTCTCTTCGTCTAATCGATTTCAAATCGTTAGGACGAGGTACATGGGATTATGTGCTTATTTTCTCACATCCACACGAGCTTAGCGCATTATTTTTAGATTATAATGCTGTAAAGTGTATATGTTGAACACACCTATTAGACTAAATAAAGCAAATCGTCCGCAGCAACTGTTTGTTGATATTCATAGATTTTACTTAACTATTGTTTCTCTGTTTGTAGAAAGGAAAGTAAAATGTAATACATAACACAATGAGAAATCGTTTCAAAACAGAATGTAGAACCTTTATATCACTAGTTTATAAAAGAATATGTTAGCCTGAAACTTAACTCTGTGATAAAGGAGTGTTTAAAACACTGGATCGGCAGTTGTGTTTTAATATTGTCGAACCATACTTGGTGTCAAGTTGTAAGGGTACCCTGTCTTCAGTCGCGATTGTGTAGACTCGTTGTAAAGGTTGAATACACTTATGTATGGATAATTGGATACACTATTTAGATAGCGCCAGTATTGGAGTCATACCAATTCTATTGTTTCACTTAGAATTTGGCAATTTTACCTTTTTTTTAAATCAGCATATATATAAAATTCATATATCGGTGGGGTGAGGAAAATAAAATACTTGCTGTTTTTCTAATAATTTATAGAAAAAATATTTATTCACGTAGGCACTTATGAAATAATAATATAAATAACTTTGCTCATAACTTAATAATTCATTACAGTATACACAATTTGGACAGAATCGATCATCACAATACACATACGCAATGTAAGTGTATTATAGCCGTTTATAGAAATTTATTTTTACATAAACACTATGTAAATTTTATACGATATCTATTTACAAACCGTGTAATGCAGTATTAATGCACCTATACCTCGTGGGAGACTCTTTCTCATAAGTCGAAATTTAAATCTTACCATCGCGGGCGGCTAAAATCCATTGGACCAGTGAGTTGAATTTATATTCCAAATTTCATTATGATGTTTAGCAATATAATATTTAGGACGAAATTTTCTGCATCCAACAGTGTTAATGACCTCAACTCCCTATAAGCTGCTCTTAATATAAAAATATGTGTATCTTAGTATAGTTTACAATAAGGCGGGTGAATTAAAAATATGCATAGAAAATATTTGTGTTAAATAAAATATACATACGTTATTTTTAGATTTTTCTCTTGCGACTGTTTATATTAACTTCTGCGTGCATTTATTGAATATTCTTATAATCTATTTACAGATCATAAAGGTTTTATTTGTCCGCGTCTGTTGTGAATTTGTTGCGGAATAAGTATCTTATTGACGTTAATAAATTGCTGAAGTTGTAATAGGATAATACTTACCGTTCAATTAATGACATGAAGTCATAAAAAAAAACAAATGAAAATCGGTAAACAAATTTCGTAGCGTTGGTTGTGTTGCGAACGATTTTCGTAAATATATTCACCTACATACCTATATTCGTTTTAAGAAAATCGCAAGTCCTAAATATAAATCTATAATACATAATATGATATAGCTATGAAAATAAATTAACCATTACAAACTAATTAACTTCTAATATCACACTTTTTAACATATCTAAAAGACTCGTGTAAACATTTTTGCTTCTTTACTACCGAACTGCCCAATTAGGTGTCGGCCCGATAACACAGTGGTTCAAGTTGCATCCCGCGCACTGTTCCGCTGATGTTTAGCTGCAACAAAAGAAGAGAATGGTACAGAAACCCGACACGAAAATCACCCTGGGACATTACAGACTCCACATTATTAGGTCTATACCGTTTCCATATAAGCAAACCATTTTCTGTCGTTACATTAAATTATGAACACGACATTCCAAATTCGAATTCACCTTTCAAAAGTGATGAAACAAATATCTCAGTCTGTAGGTAGGTAGAGACGTAAATGCAACTCACCAGTATGCAAGAATAGGTGGTTCTTAAGGTTGGTGTGCTTCGAGAAGCCTCTGGAACAGATGTGGCACTTGTAAGGCCAGGAGCCGCTGTGCACGTACATGTGGGATTTGAGGTCGCCCGGCGTTGGGAAGGACTTGGAACAGAGGCTGCATTTGTGGGGTTTCTCCTGTGGAATAAGAGCATGGTTAGAGATATAAACTATGGAACGGTAGACTATGAACACAATTTGAGGATTGCTTGGGTATCCCCAACGAGATATTGCCTTGATGACAACGAAATGACCTAGAATGAATGAAAAGATTCAAAATCGGTACAAAATTAACGGAGATATCACCTAACTTACATAGAAAAAAAATATGCAATCGCACATTTTTCGAGATCCCCCCCCCCCCTTTGAAAGTCGGTCTAAAAATGTAGCAGTCAATACTTAAATCATTGAATGTATTGTCATCTTCGTAACATAGATCTAATTTCGCTAGTTATTTCCACTGATTAAGCCGCGCCTGTTTATTGGAGTACCCTATGAATGGACTATTGGTTGTACGAGCCGACAGCTCCGCGGCATAATCGCGCAATCGCCGGATCTACGGAGCGCTCCGGACCGGCTTTCATTATAAATTCATTTGCGCACTCATCATGTGCAATGTCATGACTCTGATTATATTGGAGATGATGATGATTATTAGCCGTTTTATTGTCTTCCAACATTGATTTCGTTTTCTTTTTCTGGTCATTACCGGCCTCGTGATCATAGAGTGCAGTTGTTTCTTTGTTGGCTTGTAATGGCGTGTTTCTTTGTGCTGCCCGTGCTATCGATCTATGGGATTATGCCTATTTTTTGCTATTGACATTTTATGTCATGTTTTGTTGTTTTATGACATGTTTTGTTATAATAACATGGCGCTATTCTGTTGTATTAAAAATTGTGTGTGACTTGCGTTAATTTAGTGTCGTTTTTCCACCAAAAATCTAGTCAATGTAATTCTCAAACCCAGTTAATCGTAGAGCTACTTAATCACAGTTACAACGAATAAAATTGCTTAACATTCAAATTAAAAGCAGACACGTTCTTAAGTGAGACGCTCCGCCTACGCAACCAGTGGCGAGAAGTGCTCGGCGAGACATTAGAAAACACTAATTTCGACCACAAACTTCTGTAGTTGAAATATTTATTCACACTGTCCGACCTTAGAAATGTCACGTTATTAGGTGGACTTAATAGGCGTTTACCGCGCGTGACAGAATCTTCAGTAGTAGTTAATGTCAGGCAATAAAGCCGACCGCTGATTACTTGTATGGTAGGGTTGTCACTAACTATTTTTAATGTTAGATTAGGTTTGTCATATAATGATAAAAATTAACAGCCCTTTGCGACTTAAGAAAATGTATATAAAGGTAAATTGTGATACGAAATTCTATATTTTTTGCAAAAAATACACTTACAAAAAAAAAAACAAGGATAGATCCTAGTCATAAGTATGTTGGTATGAAATAATTAATTTTAATTATTTTTGTGATTTAATTGACAACAGGTGACAACCCTAACAGCAGCACGCCTATGCGACAGAACAAATTGAATAAACCATATCGTCATTTCTCCGCGGCGTCATTACCGACTTACCTATTTCACTTTTTGTGTTCAGGTAATGGAATGACGCCGTGCGCTGCGGTCAAGCTGACACTTCATTTGAATCGTTGCATTGTTTATCTCAATATATAAAAATGAATGTTTGTCTGTATGTCCTTTATAGAATCGTAAACCAAGCGTTTAATCATGTGATGATCTTTAGCAAAGTTGTTCTGCATTAGCCCGCGAAGGTTTCTGAGCTGGTACGACCAAATTA